>CM077168.1:40375641-40680641 GCA_039654105.1 Coreius guichenoti | reverse complement strand
ATATGAAGGCACGAGGAGATGATGAGGATCAGTTTAGGAGAGATTCAGAAATGTTGGATAATATATTTCTTTGTATAAAGCTTGATCATAAGCAGGCCCAAAAAATGTTTAATGTGTAATGTTGAATATGGGTAAACTGTGAAGTGCAGGTAAGTACTCTGTCTGCTGCATTTTGAATGTATTGAATTCTGGAAATAGCTTTAAGAAAGAAGGGCATAATGTAGTGTTGAAGCGGTGGACAAACATCTTAATGGTTTCACTGTCAGAAAAAAATTGCAAAAATTGTACCTTTAGGGGTACAACAGCTTGTCACTGGGGCAGTACACTTAAAGGGACAACTTTGTACCCCATAAACCATAGCCGTGGGAACATATTTTATCAAGGTGGTGCTGGGGGGCGGGGCAAGGTTGTGCCGTGGCGTAGCGGAAGATTTTAAACAAAATCCTAATATTAAATAGCCCAAACAACACTTACAGATGAACATACAAATGAATGAGGACAGTTATGTGAGAACGCTCAGAACTCATGATTAAATGTTAAAACACTGCATATTTCACTACACGGCGGCAGCAAAAAAATCTGCATCTTACCTTATGATACTCAAATGTAGTTTGGTGCTCAGGAGTTAGGGCTGGTTCACACGGAAATCAGAAACTGAATACAAAAAAAAAAATGCAAAAATGCAAGACGCGGGCAGTGAAATGGGGGAAAAAACGCAAGGTGTCGTTTTCAGAACGCTGTGTCATGCTCGAGACCGCAAAAGATGCGAGACGCGAACGCAGCGGTTAAACATGTCCAAAAAGTAGCACATTAGTATAGTGCAATGGAAAAACGTGTTCTGTGTGAACAGCCCCTAATGCCGATGAATGCTTTAATCTCTATATTTAGTTTTTCACCAATGTCTGCGTAAACATGCATAGGCTTGCTCAACCAGTGTAGTCACATCACTCACTCCATACATGATCGGCTTTTGAAAAAGCCTATATTAGTCATAAAACCATATTCAACAACATATAAAAACTAAATAATCTTTAGAGTAATTTTATGAATGAAGGTGGAAAATTAAAAACATGTTAAAAAACTAAAATTTATTTTAAGTCGTGTCATTTTAAATTCCAAAGTAGTGAAACAGCTCTGGGCAGGGGGTGCTGCAGCACCCCTAGTTCCTGCGGCCATGTCTAAAACATGCACATTAGTACCTTAGAGTAATAATATTTTCCCTTAAAGTACTACTTTAAACCTTTAAGGGGTTAGTAAGGACAAAACTGCCCATTTGAGTGTAGTGCACCAGTGACAAGCTGTTGTACCCCTAAATGGAGGGGGTGTTATATAATAATATGTTATCCATATTATGGAGGGGGTATAAGGCAGTTTTAGCATTCTAAGTTGAGGAAGGGGTCTAACAAGTATATATAAAGAGTTTGCTTCAGTCTTAGCAGGGTTTCATTTGACAATAGTAGGTACTTTCGGGTACAATTGGACATATTATATACTAGAATGCTTCCTAATCACTTTTCTCAATTAAAGGTTATCAGTCATCATACCACTGCATTATCTCGAGCCTGCAAGAGGCTCTGTTAAACTGAGATTGGCCTCTCTCGTGTCTGCTGTGCCTCTTTGACCTGTACAACACCAGGAGCGAGCGATGGGACATTCAAAGGGAGAGGGCGTCAAGAGTTGCTTCCTGTTCAGTTCAGCTGGTTTTGAGGAGCGTAAAGGTCTTGACAGAATTTCCTTGCTTATCCCTCGAGAGGTTTCTTAGTGTAGTCGCTAACAGGGCTTTATGCTGGTATGTGGCAGTTAGGTGAAAGCCTAGAGGTCCCTGTTCTTGAATCTTGATGAGATGTGCTCTGACACGCGTCACGTAAACCATGCCGCCTTTGTCGCAGGTCTCTCTCCTGTAAAAAGGCGAGTGGGGAAGTTCGCAAAATCGACAGAGTCTCAGCAACAAAAGCGCGAGGGTAAGCAGTCGCTGGCTCAGCGTTTGCGGGGGTCAGAAATAAAGATGGCAGGCGTGTAATTTGCGTGAGAGGCAAGAAAGGCACGCAGCATCACAAGGTGAAAGGGATTTCTTCTTGCCCCGGCTTGTTTTGTCTCCGCGTGTCAAATGTTCAGTTTTTCAGAATGGTGAAGCTGCTTGTTTACGGGTTCCCGTCCAAAGGCACAGAAAGGTCCAATGGCCCTCAGAAACCTCTACAACTCTTGCACTCCCCACACACCCCCAGTCCATTGGCTTTTCACAAGTGTTGTCGGCCCCTTCGCTAAGTACCACGCCACTGGTCTGGGAGAGCGGCCTCATGGGAAACGGCATCAGGCTTCAGGTTACGGGGTAAAGGCAGCCCCCTCATCCCCACAGCCCCTCTATCTGGCTTGTCAGATCAACGTTGGGGAGAATTAATGAGAGTTTGATGATGATTTTTTTTTTTTTTTTTCCTCGAATGGGCCGCACAAAGCCGGTGGCAGACCTAGAGACATGACTCTGCTCTGAACCACCCAACTAACCCTCCACCCCCTCTGCTAGCACCCCCAAAACCTTCAAAGCCCCCTTCCATTTCACCTCCCCCGCCCCCACTGAACCTCCCCCTGTCCTCCCCTTGTCCCGGCTGTCATCCGTCTGCCAATCTCCCGCTCCATGGCGAATTCCCTGCTCTCTTTATCCCTCTCTCTTTCCCACAGGGTTTGCCAGGGCCGGCCCGGTGCCTGGCTTCCAGGGGGACACTCTGCTGCTCGCCTTCATCGACTTGAGACAAGTAAGTCTTTGTTTTTTTCCCACTCCTTTTTCTTTTCTTTCATTCTTCTTTCCCCTTTCTTCTGTTTTCTCCTGTTTACCCCTCAACATCCCCCCCTTCTTTCTCTTATTTTCCCCTCTACTGTCAAACCCAACCCCCTAAACCTCCACGCTAGCCTTAGTTTTGTTTGAAGGTTTCTTTCCTCCAATGTGTGAGTCTGTGTGTGTTTGTATTCATATCTGTGGTCTCAAGGCCTGGCTTGATATTCACCTTTGGGTGGTTTTGTATTTACCATTGTGGTACGGAGGTGGCCTCAAGATCTCCTTCTGGTTTAAAATGAGATTTTTTTAGATAGTTCTTTACGGGTCATCTTATCCCATTTGCACCTCTGCACACTTGAACATTGCGGAACTGGAGTCGCTGATAGGAAACGCTGGCTTGTACCATTGCTCTGGCTTGAAAAACACAAACTGAAACACACTGAGAAGAACATCAAGGTAATTTTGCAACCAGAAAGGCAAAAGTCCAAGGCATTATTCTTTCATCCCAATTATTGTTTTTAGAGGACATTTTGATAGTATTTTGGTTGCACAGAATCGATTTTGTTACTGCAGTTCATTTGAACGTTCAATATTATGTTGTCAGAGCCGTAGGCTAGCAGTTAACACACAAACTTCAAGTTCAGACCCAGAGCATGTACCTGTATGTTGTGGCTACCTGTAAGCACCTCACAATTCAATTCTGATTCAGGGAGTCATGATCTAATTAAATTCTGATTGAGGGCGTTTACAATCCTTTTCCAGAAATTATATATATATATATATAGTATAAAGGCAAAACATTGCAACAGCAACTTTACAGAGTTATGACTAGATCTCTTATGTTTATGGGTTGGCTCAACTATGCTCCGATTGCCTACAAAACTACAACTACAAAATCCACACTAAAACCATATTGTCTAGTTACTGCATGTAGGGCAGTATTGTCATCACAAAAAAATGAGAAACACTTATTCCCCATTGATTTTCTTATACATTACATAACATATATTACATAACATATATATGTATCTTTAAATTCAGCATGAACAAGCTACAAACAAAAGCTTGGAATATTCTTTATGTTGAAGGTTGTTCTTTTGCAACATTGTGGCTTTTTATGTAAAGTCCTGTGTGGCAGGTCTTCCATGTCTTGCATTCTGCAAACAACAGCTAAGCGATCGAGTTAGTGTTTGTGCATCTAACTGAAGTTAGCTAAATAAGTTCTTATGTTTTGAAAAAAAAGGCCGTTAAGAAGTATGTAGCGTATGCGTGTTTGTGAATTCTGAGATCTAGAGAGGATGGGGAAACAATAATAGTGGGGGTATAAGGGTCCATATTTGGGACCCCCTCCCTTGTTGCCGAAGTGGCCAACCTGGGCGGGTGTCAGGGACTGAGAGGGGATGACGGATGGGCTGGATGCTCAGGGAGTACTGGATGAATGAGCTGACAGACAGTGACGGATAGCTCTTTCTTCCACTAAAACAATTCCGTTTTGTCCCGCCTGCCATCATGATGCAGTGCCACTTGTTTTCCATTTAGTTTTTTTTTTTTTTAAAAAACCTGACTTCACCATGAAGGCGCTTGTGTGGTTTTGCTTTGTTTTTTTTAAGAGAGGAGAAAAGAGGATGCTGAAGAAAAGAATGAACAAAATAGCCATTTTGCTTTTTTTAATGTCATGTTTTACTTTTGAGCTGTCATGATGCATGACTCTCTACAAAGATATCTTTCATTATTAATACTGTTATTGTTATTATAATTTCAATAGCATCCGAAGTCGGTAGAGGTGCAGTCTTCTCTCAAGAGGTGGCTTTTTAAAGGGGTTGTTCTGGTGATCAGAGACGTCAGAACTGTTCTGTCCCCCTGCGTGCCTGGCCCTGAATACGCCCGATAAATCAACCTGAAGGGCCCGTTTGTGTCCCGGTCTCCCGGGTCCTGGGATGGGGCTGCGGGTCAATCCTTATGGAGATAGACAACGAAAAGGTCCGGAAGCTCTGGGAGGGGTTTTGGTGAGAGGCTGGAACCTGGATTCACTCTCCTATCTGAAAAGACAAGAATACAAAAAGAAAAGGACATCCAAATTCTGCTTCAAAGCGCTTTAGACAGAGGAATAAGAGGATGGATGGAGGATGACGTGACGAACGACTTAATTCTCAGACATTCTCAGTCATTATTGTATTAATCTGTACTTTTCAGCTACATTCACATAGCAGGGAGATATGGTTGACACTGCTGTTTGTAGTGCTAAATATAGTTGTTTGGTTACAATTCTTCAACCAAAATTCCTACCTGAAATTTTCAGGTGTCACAGCTGAATTTCCAGAGCGAGTTCATCTTTTATATACAAAATGAACGTACATTTAGCATGAAGAATGCCTGGCTACATTCATACACATTATTATACAAATGAAAATAAGGATTTTGTGGTCTGAGAGCAAGATAACACTTCAGTTTAATGTTGAGGAACAGAGAAAAAAAATTGACATAAAAACTGGACTTCAGCAACTTCAGACACAATCGATTGTCAATCTCAAACACTGTGTGTAAGTGGCCTTCCTGTAATTTGACGTTTCAAAATATGAAGAATATATGAAAGGAAAGACAAAAGACAGAGATAAAACCTTCCTGTGTTTGACTTGTCTTCCAGTTTTTTTTAGCAGGTTTTACAAGATTTTACAAGGAAAAAAAAACAACAGATAAAAATTGGACAATGAGGAATCAGAAGTAGGCATTATTATAAATGGTATGCTCCAGGCTGCAGTTCTATATTTAGGAGTCTTATATTAGCAGATTATTTAAGGGAGGGTTTGTGGCGATGGGAACCCTTGGCTGCCCTTGGTGTGGGAGGCTTGCTGGCCTCTGTGGCGAAGCTGGCCCCCCAGCAGTGCACGTTTTCGGGGTTGCCGCATGCCTCAACTCTTGTGCTGGATCTTCTGCCTTCCCAAATTCCTAAGGGGTGGGGGTGGAAAGAGCCAGCAGCTAGGCTTTGGTTGATGTGGAGGTCCTGATGGCCTTACAGAACTGTTTTAGTATATGAAGGGGTGGTCTTTTAAAGCCATTCTCATTTTAGTTCTGAATGGCGCACGACCCTGCAGGGCTTAAAGTTACACCGTGTCTACACCGGACGCGACCGCAACAGCTAGAAACTGTCTACAGTGGACGCAGCGAAGCGACCGTTGCAAAGCATTTGTCCTTCATGTCAGTACGTCATAAATAGAACGAGGCATCAGTTTACTGTCTGGGATTTGTTGTCGTGTTGCACCGTGCCGCATCCAGTGTAGACAACATCACTGATTATAATGGGTTATACTGTCTTTTGTCACGTCGCATCGCGCCACTCGCGTCCGGTGTAGACACTTATGTTATTTGGTGCCCTGGTACAGGTGCATATAAGGGTGATGGTTGAAGGTATGAGAGACAATATTTTCATCCCCTGTGGTGGTGTCTCTCCTCCCCATACTTCATGATCCATTCTGGGGCACTGCATAGAAGAGCAGAGGGGGTGGGGAAACGTTTTCCTGGTCCCGTGAATTTAGGAACCATGAGGCTGCTAAGCATTCCTGTGGCCTGTCCACAGGCATTATCCTAGAATTCCTGGAACGTTGTTAAAAGGATTCAATGTAAAATGCTTTTCCCTTCTCTAACCCCTTCCATTCCTTTCTTTTAGTCCTTGGCGGTGAAAGCCTAACACCAGTGACACCACTAGAGACTTATGCTTGCATCCTTCTGAACCCTATGGGCACCTTCTTAGTGTTCATACGATTCTAGCTAGCCAACTGCAGCTGTGTCTGATTTCTTTTACCTCTTTTACCTCTATGCCCTCGTTCACTTTTCTACTGTGATTGTGATAACTCTGTTTTCTGGGGTGAAATTTTGCTGTCAAAGTTGGTTATGTTGGTTTAAGCGTGATTTGATGCTTGCACAGAAATGAATGATTGAAATGTAATCCGTATAATGTTCTGGCACTATGCGATGATTTAATACTCTTCAGGGTTATTTTGGAGTTCCTTTGTTTTTGTGTGTGTTTGGTAATCGCTAAACAAAATCAGAGTCCGCTAGTGACCCATAGTGAAAAAAATTTTGTTCCGGCAACAGGGTGCAAGGCGGGGACATGTTGGTGGGCCAGAAACTTGACCACCCCCCCCTACCACCCCGAAAGGAGTTCACTGCGGTTTAAGAAAATTTGCTGCTTGCTCCCAATTCTCAGTCAGCAAACTCCTCTAGAGAGTCAGGGAATCTGGAGAATGTTCCCTCAGTTATAAAGACTTCTCGTAACAAAATGAGACATTTTTTTTCTTCTAAAACTTTTAAAGTTTTTTCAAAGGTACACTATTTCACTTTTTTGTAAAAAATGTACAACTTTTATATAATGAATCCATCTTCAAAAGTGTGTTTTTGGTTTATCCTGAATCACAGCAGTACGCCTATATTCTGACTATTTTAGACAGAGTGGGATGCCAACCTCTGCGGACTAGCCCAGTTCCTGTGTGTCTCGTTATATACGTAAACCGAGAGAAGTAGCTCTGGCTACAATGTTCTTCCGTAAGATGCATGCAGTTTTGCTTATTAACCGCTAGATTGCCAAAATGTACATAATGTACCTTTAAGTACCGGTCAAAAGTTACTTTTGGTCAAAAGTTGGGAAATATTAAGTTTTTTTTTATTGTTTTTGAAAGTAGTCTCTTAATCTCAGCGTTCAAAAGTTTGGGGTCTTTTTTCAAAAAAATTTTGAAAGTCTCATTCTCACCAAAGCTGCATTTATTTGATAAGTTCAGTAAAAACAGCAATATTGTGAAATATTATTACAATTTAAAATAGCTGGTTTATGTTGTAATATATTTTTAAGTGTAATTTATTCCTGTGATGGCAAAGCTGAATTTTCAGATGCCATTACTCCAGTCTTCACAGTCACATGATCATTTATAAATCACTCTAATATGCATATGATTTGGTGCTAAGAAACATTTCTTTATTATGAATGTTGAAAATAGTTGTGCTGTTATTTTTGTGGTAACTGTGATTTTACATTTTTTTTTAGGATTCTTTGATTAGAAAGAGAACAGAATTTTTTTGTAACGATGTGAAAGTATTTACTGTCACTTTTGATTAATAAGATACGTAAATGCATAAAATTAATAATTTTGTTCAAAACAAAAACAAAAGAAATCATACTGACCCAAAACTTTTACCCTACCCTATCTACCCTATTGTAGTTTATTATTAGTTTTTTTTTTTTTTTTTAACTCTCATAATTTTTTTTCCCGATTGTGACACTATAATTAATCTTCATATTGTTTGTGGTATAGGAGAAAGTTCATAGGTTCAGAGAAATAACTAACGGGAGTGTCCCATTCGAGAAACACTTACAGTATTAATGTACCATTTGTTTCAGACAGTTGCACAACATGTGCCAACATGCAGGCTTTGTGGAAAAAATGGATCTATTCCTGACATCACTTTCTATTAACAGTTTCTAGTTGAGTAATAGTGAAAGGCTATGACCTTACACTTTGAAAAGTCAAAACGAATGCGAACTATCTTTGAACATTGATTAATGACGAGACACAATGTGATCATTATTGAACAAGTGGAAATTCTGGCTAATAGATGAGGGAGCATATGGTGCATATAAATGTTACGTTGGAAATCGAAACCAGCCGTTTCCAAAATTGCCATTTGGGATTTCCCTGTCAAACATATGCCTTTGGGAGATTGAATCACTGCAGTAAAGTGTCCATCTGCTATCTGTGGGATTGCAACTGTTATGCCACCTTCTTCTCTTATAGAGATATTTCACCTAAAAATGAAAAATTCATAACAATATTGGACCCATTATATAGACAAAAAAGAGACGATTTTTAAAATATCATCTTTTGTGTTCCAGAGAAGAAAGAAAATCACACACATTTAGAACAACATGAGCGTGAGTGAATGACAAAAGAATTTTTTTTTTTTTTTTTGGGTGAACCTTTCCTTTAAATTTTGCTTATATTTGGAGCTCTGACAGACACATTAAGTCACCTTTATTTATATAGTGCTTTATACAATACAGATTGTTTCAAAGCAGCTTTACAGTGTTAACAGGAAAATGATGCATTTCGTCTGTTGTTCAGCTGAAGTCAGTTCAGTGTTGATTCAGTTCCGTTGTAAAGATCATCAAATATTAAATGAGTTCATTTTATCTATAAAGCAGTTCTGCAAAAACAATGATGTCATCATCCAGCTCAGTTCACTTCTCATACAGTCAATAATTTTGTTGAATATTAAGCCATGGTGCTCATGTGGATGATGCAAATCCAATTTCCTACCATGTCTCTACTAACAAAAGAGGCAAAAATGCCTAAATTAAGATGATTTGTTCCTTAAGGACATTTTATTTCACAGTTAATACGAATTCCAGTCAGTTTCTTGTCATCCACTGACAGTTCAATGACCATGGACCTGATCTGTAAGGTTATTTTTCACCTTTGGAGGGTGGATGAGTTTAAGACCACCTCTGTCCCACATTCTCTTTTAGTGATGTCAGTAGGATAAACCGGAGCCTGAGTGTGTGTTTGCGTTTTTAATGGAGCCGCTCTGTCAACCGCAGTCTCCCTGAACCTTAACCTGCCTGGTTCAGTAGCTGAGGTCAGGCAGTGAAGGTGCGCAGGAAAGAAGAGAGATTGAGGATGAAACCATATGGGCCGTGCTCTTCTCCTCACCCCGTTCAACTACAGCCTCCCACAGATCCGCTCTTTGTGTGGTTCCTTCAGGGAGATATAGAAAGTTTGAAAGAACAAAGACTGCCACAGAATCTCGATTGTACAAGCAAACCAGCTCTCCTAGATTTTCCTGTCTTTGCTTCTGGAAAATATGTGAAAACGAATGAGAAGGAGTGGAAATGTAGGAAGGAGAAAGAAAAGGAAACGACACAGGCAGTGCTCTCCTCAGACCATTTCTCCATAGTCTCCCTAAACAAGCCAGTGACAGGTGTCACAGTTTAATCGTCCCCCATTTGCTTCCTCTCAATGCCCAGTGAGTGTGTCACGCTTAAATCCATCCCCCCTGCTCTTTCTCAATGGTGTGCTGGTGTGTGTCAGTGAAAGGCCTGTTTGAGGCGCTGTCATAGGTCTCCAGGGGTCAGATGGATGAGCTGCCCTGCTTGTATGGAGTCAGTGAGGGAGCAGATATTCTCCGAGCAGGGGGTTGACATCTCTCTTTGCGGCAGGGTCCCATTCAGCCCTATGAGGATGGCACTGACATGAATCTTCTCTCTCAGTCCAGCATGAACACAAACTGTCAACTGATTGCTTCTCCAGCTTACCCTTTTCTTTCTTTCTCTCTCGAATGCTTAAAAAGGATATTTCACCCAAAAATGAAAGTTCTGTCATCATTCACTTACCTACGTTGTTTCAAACCTGTATGTTTTTTCTTCTTCTGTGGAACACAAAAGAAGATATGTTTTGGCTTATTATGAAAGTCAACAGGATCTAGATTGTTCGAAGTCCAAAAAGGAGATAAAGGTACCGTGAAATTAGGGTTGGGTACCGAACTCGGTACTTTTAAGGGTACCAACCGAATTAAGTCAGTACTACAGAGTACCGATTCACATTAAATCTGTGCCAAATTTCGGTACCTGAGAACGCATCTGGTGGTATAGACTTGTGTCTGTGAATATTAAACCGCAAAAAGAATCCTGCATGTCCCGCGTGTCTCTGTGCGAATGAATGGTGCAGACGCGCGGTTTAATTTACCTCACACACACTCACTGAATTGCGCGTTTCCATCTCTGCCGTCTCATACGAGGACATGAATGCATGAACGTCATCTCCAGAGCCGCTCTGAGAGTTTTATTTGAGAAAAACTACCGTCATATCATAAACACACAAAAACTCAAAGGTCTTCACAGCAACCCGTCAAAATAAAAGTTCGGTTTAACTTGACAAATATATCACTGTTGTAGAGTAGAATTTAGATACGCCTCAATGTAATAATAAATTATCAAAACTTTATTTTTTTTAAGTAATAATTTCTTCCATGTTTTAATTTTAACAGTATAAAGCTCAGTTGTGCAGCACTTTGTTTGACAAAAAGTTTAATTAAATTAAAAGATCAATTAAAGTATTGTTTATGTCTTCATTTGATTACCAGAAAATACAGAATTTGTGGGAAATCTTTTCATAGAATTGAAATTTAAAAAAGAAAATTATTAAAATTATTGTTTTCATGAATTCAATTAATTTAGTAGCTAGTAGCTTACTATTTACTGTTAAATATTACAGTATACAAACATCACAGACAATGGCGGACAGCTACCAAGGCAGCTCTGGCATAATGTCAATAACACTTCTATAAATGACTTACAGTTTCTTTACAGTTATTGAGGTAAACATCCCTAAAGTACTGAAAAAAGGTACAGTTAGGTACTGGCACCGAATTTCAGGTACCGGTACAAGTTAAAATGTGAACGGTACCCAACCCTACGTGAAATTAATCCATACAACTGGTATATCTGGTTACATGATCACATTGTATAATAAACAAACCAGAATTAAGACTTTATTTACTTTCAAATCAAACTAAATAATCAACACATGCGTATGCAGACTATATCAAATATGGCAACACAAATGTCAAGATGTGCCAAATGATCGTGTTGCTTCAAAAGAATATACCAGCTGAGTCGTATGGATTAGCTTCATTTTTGTCATTTTTCGTTTGTCTTTTTTAGGAACATAAATGTTTTGGACCATGAATGTTTTAACTTAACTTTCATTATATGGACAAAAACAGCTGAAATATCTTCTACTGTGTTCCATGGAAAGGTTTGGAACAACATGAGGGTAGAGTAAATGATGACAGGATTTTCATTTTTGGGTGAACTATCCCTTTCAGTTGGAATCCGCTCCAGTTCAAAACAGGGCTTCCCGTTGTCCAGCTGCTGGACTGGAGCTCCAACGTTTTTCATATGTGTAGAATAGAATGTTTTTGTGTGTGTCTGTGTGTGTGTGTGTGTGTGTGTGTGTGTGTGTGTGTGTGTGTGTGTGTGTGTGGATATAGGGGTAATTTATGGGACCCACATATTTGTGGTTTTCCTTCGGTTCTGACCCTTGGTTCTGGTAACTTGCACTGCAGGAGCACTGTTTTAGTCAGTTTGGATGGATTTAACGTTCTTGTGCCTTATGTTCCTTTGTTTAAAAGCATATTTATACATTCTGTTTGTCACACTATTTAATTTTCTTGTTCTGTGGATTTCAGTAAAGCTTGACATTGTAGTTTATGTGGTTATGTAGTGTACAGTGCTGGTCTGGAGGTTACACTCTTCCAAGAAGAAAGGGTTTGTCATAGATTTATAAGCAAAGGTAGCTTTGACCTTTGGTTTCTAAAGGAGGCAATAATTGAGAAAAAAAAATAAAAAATTCACACAATATCAGGGTTACATGATTAACTGCAGGTAGAGACAGGTAGATGTTTGTTTTTATTTATGTGTTTTTGCTCATAAGTTTTTGCTCCTTAACACAGTATGTCACAATAACAAATTGCTACAATTTTATATATATATATATATATATATGTGTATATATATATATGTATGTATGTATGTATGTATGTGTAATTGTATCAATTTGTTATTGTGACATACTGTGTTAAGGAGTAAAAACTTAAAGATTGGTGATTCCCTGCAGCTTCCCTGCTTCAGAAGTTGTTTTTCGATGGATGGATGTTTGAAATGCCATCTATAGAATGTTCTGTTTAGTTTCTATATTTCCCAGAATGAAGTTGAATTTCTTTGAATCCTTAACTTCTAAATTGTACTCAACCCTGATCAACATAGTATATTATAGGCATTAAAATATGTTGGTTACATTTGTTTGGTTCATTTGCACTTGTCTTGTTTAGTTTTCTTAGAATATAATGGTGATTTGGTTTTTAAAAACGATATATTCTGTGTATAGGTTATGCTTTAGTTTTTTAAATGTTTCTTTTTTCAATTTTTTCAAAAATTTTTTTTTTGTTGAGCAGATGCTTTTATCCAAAGCAACTTGCGCATGATTAACATCTCAAGAAACATAAGCATTTTTAATGTCATTCCATGATGGAACACTTCTACATATTTGAACTACAGAACGAAAGCCGTGCTCTCCTGGAAAATCCTTTTTTGGGTTAAGATGCACATAGAGTCATCCTTTTTTAACTCTACTTTTATGCACATAATACTACTCAGCAAATTTATTGTGTGTAGTCATCTTTTTAATGTGCACAAATAGCTGTTTTTATGCATGCTTGCTGCAAACTTCACCCATTGTATTATGTAGAGCACACAGCTGACAACTCTAAGTGATGAGGAACGAGAACGGGGGAGCGAGTGGGGAGATACATGAATGTGACGTTTTGGACAGTGAACTCATCCTGGCCCTGGCGCACGCTGGCTGACCTTCCTCTAGTTAACAGCCAGAACTAGACCAGGTGTAATCACTTTCTCCAGCCTTCCGCCTGTCTTTCCGTCCAAGGGAGAGGGAGAGTAAGCGAGTAGGGGGTGGGCCAGTCGAGTGGCCTCCGGCCGACCCTGCTCGCATTCCCTCGGAGCCAGCGGACGATAAGCCTGACGTTCTATCTGTCTCGCTCTTTTTCCCTCTCCGTCTCTCACAGGCTCAGTTAGTATTGGCAGGTCGTGGAGGGTTTGTATGGTAAAGCAGAAAGTCTGAGTTATGCATGTTACACATGCTGGAATCGGGACAGAGAGAGGGGGAGCTGACCCTCCAGTAACCTTGGCTTTGGTCCATTCAGGGAGTCAGGCTGGATCCAAAGTCTGAGCCCATCACCCTGTACCACTTTAGATCAGCCCTGCGCCAGGGGCTATGCCCTCATAGGAGAGCCTGGGTAACAGGGGTACAGAAAAGAGAGACTGGTATTATTTTCCCTTTTACTCCTTTTTTTTTTTTTTTCTCTCTTCCCACCCCCTGTATCTTTTTCCTCTATTTTTCTTTCCTTATTTTCTCGTTCTCCTCCTCCCTCTGTGAATTTCTACTTAAAGGCTTGACAGAAAGGTTGATTTACAGGTCTTGCCTCTTTAGCAACCTCCATCTCAACCCTCATCACCTTTTTACTGGAAAACACAATGTGTTGTAGGTCATTTACAAATGCCAATTTGTTTGCCATTTAGTAAGGTAAATAGGATTTGGTAAATTCCATTGGGATAACAAGCACCAACCTGACCCTTAGTTTCATTTTGTTTTGTTTTTCTCTCTCTCTCTCTCACTCTCTCACTCATTCTTTCCCTTTCTTTGGCAGCTGTTTATCTGTTTGTCTTTATGCTGTGGTGATCATGAGTAAGCAGTATTCAGTCTGTAGCCTCTCTTTGACCTTGATCATGAGGGCTATCAGAGTTCACGTCCATAGAGACAGCACCACGGCATCACCCAAAAAAAACCTTTTATCAGATTATATCGTTATTCATGCCCTGTGAAAGGGGTAGGAGTTCTGTAATGCTGGTTTATTGTCTGTCACCACACCACACGCACACAGATCCACATTCCATCTTCATTTTTCTACAGCAGCTGTAAGAGTAGTTTTGATTCGTCCATTTCCTGTAAGCCTTAAAAAGGCTCTTTTCTTATAAATGTGAACAATGAGACACCCTTGGCATAAATATGATTTCTGGAAACCGCTTTAACAAAAGACACTGTGTGTGTCATGCTGTTAATAAAGCTGTTTTGAATATTCCACTGCATTTCATACTTTATACATTTTCATACTTTTTACCACATGTGTATGTGTGTGTATACATATACATTACTGTTCAATCTTTTTTTATTTTTATGAAAGTCTCTTATGCTCACCAAGGCTGCATTTATTTGATAAGTACAGTAAAAATCAGTAATATAATGAAATATTATTTCCATTTAAAATACCTGTTTTCTATTTTAATATATTTTGAAAAATATTATTTATTCCTGTGATGGCAAAGCTGAATTTTCAGCTGTCATTACTTCAAACTTCTGTGATACATTATCCTTCAGAAATAATTCTAATATGCTGATTTGGGCACAAGAAACATTTTCTTATTTTTATCAATGTTGAAAACCCGCTGCTTAAAACGTTTATGGAAATCATGATACATTTTTTCAGAATTATTTAATGAATAGAAAGTTCAAAAGAACAGCTATTACAATGTAAACCTTTTGTAAAAAATATGTAACAGCAAGCCTTTACTGTCATTTTTGATCAATTTAATGCATCCTTGTTGAATAAGTGTAATTTTTTTTTCTTAAAGTATTGACCCCAAAATCTTGAACGGTAATGTATAATATGTGTATATAAACTTAAACATGTATATAAAGTGTCACTTTTGTGCTTTATTGTGGCCTGTTACATAATTTGATTTTCCCTGTGATGCGTGAAGGCACAAATCTATTGTGTAAATCTTCATCGTGGTCCTTTTCCTTATATATTGTCCTCTAAATAACTGTCATTTATGTCTATATGAGTAATTAGATTACACTCATAGATCAGGCATAGTACATTATTCTGACCACATGTATTTACAAATGTTAAAACCTTCTCTAGTAATTATTTCAATGTCATACCTTTTTCTGTTCTGTGTTCCTTTCAGCTCTCTGCACACTGCAGACTCTTTTAGATGCTTGCTACTGGCTCAGCTCTGACCATTCTGTCACACTTCTTCCCCAGCAATAACTAACCTTGTCGGAATAGACAGGAAGGTAAAAGGGAGGTCATGTCTTCCCCAGCCCAGTGCCAAGTTCTTGAGTTTAACAGTTATTAATTACCACCAGCAACTCCTTTAAAACGGGTTGTGTGGAGAAATGGACAGTGAAAATGAGCTCATCCTCCAACTGCAAAATGTTTCTGTTCGCACACAGATATTGCTAATTTATTTATTAACACTCAGTCTTAGTTGATCTGCTTTGCATTGGACTGAAAGGGCATGTGACTGTTTTGTTGTCATATTGACCTGGCAATAACTCTCTTTTCTGAATGGACAGGAAGTTGAAAGTGAGGCCACCTCTTCCCCTAGGCTAACGTAAACGGTCAAACGTCCATTAATTACAGACTGTAACTCTATTAAAATAAGTGTCAAAACAAGTCAACCAGAAGGTCACAGAGAGTATACAGGGGGACGTGCGAAATCATCTGTTCTGTGACCCAAAGACTTTGAAGCACCTTATAATTTCATGTAATATCATTTTTATTTATTTATTTTATGATCTTTTTACATTTATTTTTAAACTTTTGGTTAATTTTTTATAATACTTCAGTCATAGTTAGTGATCTGATTTTTCTGTCATCTGAGATTTCAATGAACCAGGTTTTAATAAGGTTCACTTACCTAGCCATTTGAAATCTTTAGATGTTTCAGGAATGGGACTGTTTTGCATTCTGTGGGATTTAGCCACTCTCCTCAGGTCTCGATGACCGCTTCACCACACTATAACCCCTGAGATAACTCTTCCTTGTCTGAAGAGGACAGGAAGGTAAGTTTGAGGCCAAGTCTTCCCCAGACTATGGCTCCTTAGACGTTGCGGCCTCAGGAAGAGGGCTGTTTTTACTTGTCCCTGATGTGGCTTGCTAACAGAGCGAACAGGACTGATAACAGAACAATGACCCGAGTAGGGTTCAGCTTAGAGGCAGTGTATCAGCCACCGCAACCATCTCCATCTTGACCACCCACTGACCCCAACCTCCCTCATGCTTTTTGGACATGCTTAGAGTTCCCTCAGTAAAGTTTGGAGTTAGAGATTAGCAGTGCCCTGTAGCGACTTGTACTATACACACCCATCAAGAGAATCTCTGTATCAATTAAGTATTGTCATTGAGTTGAAAAGATGGAGAATTAATCTCCTTAGCTCTAATCTTGTGTCCTGCAGCCTGTGACAGCAATGTTTGTACCCTTTTTTTATCAAGTTACGGCTGTCAGAATACTTCGGGTTGGAGCTCCTGCTCTGCTGAGATCCTCTGAAGCCCTCTTGAGACTTCTGACCAGTCTTAATCATTTACTGTAGGTCTCTGCTTCTACTAATGTGATTATATGAGCCACTCAGTTGTGGCACAGCCCCACCAGCATCCTAGCAGAGCAGACCAATGGTAAGTGGTCATTGTTCATTTTTACACTCACTCTGATTTCCCTCTGTTCAGAGTTCAGTGCAGGGTGAATTCTATTTGAATGACAGCATCACTATGTCCTACTCACTCTGGAGTACTCTGAAGGGTACAGGTCATTACTGCCTCTTTTTGGTGCGCTCTATTTAAAGACATAAGTCACTGGCATTTCATTTTGTTAACATGATAATATAGCAGCAAAATTCATAATTATAACACTTAAAGGGATAATTCATCCAAAAATTAAATTCAAAAATGTTGTTCCTGTATGACTTGCTAGTCAAAACAAGATTAGAACTTACTGAATTTCATGGTACGAAAAAATACTGAGATGTTCAAGATATCATCTTTTGAGTTTATTTTTGATTGATTTATACCTTTTAAAATTGTTAGGATCGTTACTTGCGTGTCTCAGTAACACTTTTTGTCTACTGTGCATACACATATGTTCTATTTTGTATATTGTGCATTTTTATATATTTTTATTATCTGTCTTGTCGCTGTCATTCTGTCTGTGCTATGGAAGCTTCTGTCACCAATACAAATTCCTCGTATGTGTACACATACTTGGCAATAAAGCTCATTCTGATTTATTTGTTATCAACATTAGATATCATAAAATTAACAATGACTAATACCTAGTAATTTTTAATCAATATGACATAACTTGATCTTCCAGTCAAACAACAAACTTCTCTATAATGACATGCTGGATTTATCCAATCCTTTAGTCAGCTCAAACCCCAACCCTTTCTTACAATCAACTGCAAGTTCGATTCACATACAAGTCCCCACCCTGTATTTTTTCTTTTCAATAATACGATTTACTTGGGTGTATGTCACAAAAGGAAGAAAAGATCTGTTGCTACTTGTTACATTGCAACTTTAATATTGACCTAGATTAATAAATACAATAAAAGTTTTTTTTCTTTCATTTGTTAGCTATATACCTGTATTAACTAAAGGTGAGTTATTGTAAAGTGCTGAACATGTATTCCCTCGATTTGACCTGTCTCATTTGAGCCCTGCACAATAAACTGAGGCAGCAGAGGGAGAGCAGGAGAAGAAGAGGGAGTTTCTTCTTCTCCTGCTCTCCTTCTACTCCCTCCTTTTACTTTCCCTCCATCATTTTTCTCTTCCTCCTCCACATCATCTTTTTCTGTTATGGACCCCTTTATTTTCTTTTTGTCTTTCATGTCTCTCCACTTTCTCTCGTTTTGATTGACAGTTGCTGTCATTTCCAGCACTGGTGCTTCTAGGACTTTGTCATTTTAATGTTTTTACAGACAGAGTAAGTAAACATTCATCATTGTTAATCTTTGCTGATTGACATATCTTTTCCCTGCGGTTAAGAGCATGTTTGTTTGCATAGACTGAGACTTGTGTTTGAGTGTCTTATGCTTGCTGCTTCACTGGACACTTTAGCATAGATGGAGTTTAAGCCAGGATAACCTCTATGGATAACCTCTGACCTCTTGTGTGCTACTGCTATGTGGAATGAAATATGGCTTGAGAAACAGGGAGCCACTTTTCCTTTTTTTTTTTTTTTTTTTTTTTTTTCTTTCTCAGTACTCAGATACTGCTTATCATTTTCCTCCCGGTGGACTTTGACTGATGTTGAATGATGTTTTAGTTGCTCCTCCTTCCCTTTTTTCTTTCCGCTCTTCTCTCTACATTCACATGATCCAGAGCCATGGATAGCTGAGCTAAGTGTTTTTGATTCAGACCTCTCTGTTGGTTATCTGTGCAGGTTAATGTTAAGATAAAACTTGACCTTTCTCACTAGCGTTAACAGATTTCCCACAGAAACTTCTAGAAATTACCATAAACGGTGATGGTATGAGGATCAGAATGCATGTTAACTAGGCACATTAAGAGTTGAGTTCAAAACTACCGACTGGGGATTGGGGATCATAATTGTTAGTCATTCCATAAAGTTAGCAGCCCACCATCTGATTTTTCACCAGTATTTTTATTAACCATAAACCCAACAAATTTGCTCTGATCCAAACGTTTCGAATGTTTAATTGATCACCTTTTACTTTACCCAAAAATGAAAATTATGTACTCATTCTCATGCCATTCCAAATGCATAAGACTTTTATCTTCGAAACACAAATAAAAAAAAAAAGGTTTCTTTTTTTTGTTTCGAAGATGATCAAAAGTCTTATGGGTTTGAACAACATAATGTTGAGTAATGATGACAATGATCAACTATCCCTTAAAACTAAAAGAATTGTTGCTTTTTTTACTGACTACATCAGAGAAAACACTAAGCACTTAAAGGGGTTCTGGATCTCTCATGTTCATATTTGCTCCCAGCGGAGGTTTACTGCTGCTGTATCTGTATCGGATTTACTCGTCGTTCACATTTATGACTGTGCACTTGAGCCCTATTTGCTGCGGTTCAAATCACTCGCATACCAGCCCATTGTGAATCATCCCATGTTTAGAAGACATTTTTTATTAACCCGATGCTATACTCTGCCAGATAACTGCATAGGCCTTTTTAAATATGGGTCAGACCATCTGTATATTTTACTATAGACACTTTGGCCTCTTTTTCTCTCTACCTCCCTACTAGTTTGTTTTAGTAAAGTGGGGTTATTGATATTTCTTTCTTTACTAGGCTGATCTCTCTTTTCTGTGCTGGTTATTATCAATGTTATCATTATTCAGGCTTCAGCTCAACTGACTTTGGCCTGCATGAGCCTCTGGGGCTGACGGCCCAATTCCAGAACGCACTAAACAACACTGAGAGCCAGAGGGCAGCCAGAGGTGAGAGGAGAACTAACGAGAAAAGGATTGCGAGGAGAAGGCATGGATGAATTGATAGTGACAGTGATGGCACAAAGAGAATAAAAACACTTCAGCATTAGTGACTAGAGAACACAAAACTAACAGACTTAGAGGTTAAGAACGTTATCCTTTCATCTTAGTTTTCCTTCTTTTACATAGCAGCTCATTCGCATCAACTTCATTAAGTCATAATGAATAATTATGCTTTATTGGCTGGTTATTCACAAGCCGTTTTGGAGGTGGCTACTATGTTACTAGGGCATAGGTGATCATTACATAACAAACTCCCTACCAGAGCATTTTTAGATTGATTGCACGAGTAAAGTGGCAAATCAAACCTTGTTTTTCCAGAACACTGCCAGAAAGAGCAACAAGTCTAAGGGGACAAAAGAATAACACGGCAGTTAATTCCCAACACCCCCAGGCTATTAACGAGAATAGCTATTCCTGCTGCGTTCCAAACAAACAAGTACGACGTTCGGAATAACTGTTATAAGCCCTTATCCAAGCGGCCCAGAGCGGAGAGAGATAGTGTGAACGAGGGGTGACGCTGAGGCTGTGAGGGGAAACGAGAGCAACACATCAATGTGCAACGTCATGTTTTCTTTTTTCGCTCCCTTTCTCTCCATCATTCTTTCTTTTAGAAGAATGAGAGGAAGTGATAATCCAGCGCTCGCCCGCCCCCATGCCCCAGCTCCTCTCTAGCGTGGCCCTCTGTTTGTTCAGAGAGGGGCCGATAACACTGTCGGGGGTCACGCCGAGGTCAAAGAGAGAGACCGAGTGGAAGTTCATTGGGAGGTGAAGGCGGGGTGGAGAGGCAGAGCGGAAAGGTGAAACCCAGGTCATGGACGTGTTTGACACACTAGCTAGCGCTATGTGGAATGCAAGTGCATTCAGATTACAAATGACAGCGGCAAAACCTGGCCTCTTTTTCTCTCTCCCTCTCCTCTCCTCTCCTCTCCTCAGCCTTCCTCCCTTGGCGGGTCTGTACAGACCATGTTAGCGGGAAGAAGAGAAGAGAAAGGAAAAAACAAGATATGAATGCAAATCCAAAAATCACTTATCTCACGCAGGTGCTTATCTGCCATCGCACGGGGTGTGTATGTGCATGGTTTCATGAGAGGTTTTGTTTGAAAAAGCTGATGGTTGTATTTGTTGTTTGTTAAAAGTTTGATTTCAGATGGACTAAAACAATAATTGCTCATGTAAATGCTTTAGTCTGGCTACCGGTCTTTTTTTTTTTTTCTCTTGCAAAGTCGGGATTAAGCTGCGGCCACATTTACTGTTGTTGACGTAATTTTCGCTGTCGTTTCAATAGTAATCCACACAATTGGGAATTCTTTGAAAGATTTCCCCATGCAGATTGCGCTATGGGTTCAAGTTGCTCACTCAGATTGACCCAACAGAAAGTTGTTTGGTTTGAAAGAGACTCTATGTGTGTTTACGGTTGAATACAGAGGTTGTTGTATAGTTATTTGCTTTTTTTTTTTTTTCTCTTGGCAAGTTTGATGACATGTTTGATTGTGTTTGTTTGCATTCCCAACACTGAATCCGCGTCTAAATGTGTGTTTGTGCGAGTGGGTTTGTTTGGGAGGGGAGGTATGTGCTCTGTTGTTTATTGAGCCAGTGCTGAGGGGTGCATTTTTGGCCAGGCTCCAGCAAGGTCAGTAGCTGGCCGGGTCAATCACGGGTCATTACCGACCCATTATCGGGTCAGGTCCGGGTCAGAAAGAGCCCTGCATTCAGGGTGAAAGAGTGTAAATGGCTGTTCTCTCTTTAACCTCTCTCCATTCTCCTCTAATCCACTGCTTTGTCATGTTGCTTTCCCCTGTGTCTCCTCTATAATCTCATTTAAGAGGCCCTGCTCACTTATGTAACAGTGGGAGAAGTGAACTGGCCTGATCTAACAAGAGCCAGCGATGGTGTTTAATGAACTTTAATGATCTCTCTTTGTCTTTTCTTCCCCGCACCACCACCATCCTGTTTTTAGTTGCTGGATCTCTTCACTCAGTGGGACTGGTCCACGTATCTAGCTGACTACGGCCGACCCACCTGCAAGTACCTGCGAGTCAATCCTCACACGGCTCTGGCCCTCCTAGAGAAGTGAGTCTCACACTGTCCTCTTTCTTCTCTCATCTCTCGCTCATCAAACCACATGCACTTACTTTAAGACATCTGATCAGATGCAAAATGTTTTTTACTTTCTCTCATCTCTCATCTTATATGTTACTCATGGGTAGGATTTCTCGATCGTAAGTATTCTGCATTTTGTTGATGTGCCTTTACATTGGTAATTTTCATGAAATGTCTAGGTCCCCCCCCAAAAAAAGAGAATAGGAAACAATATTTTACATAATGAAAATAAACACACACACACGTTTTCTTGTTTTATGGGGACATTGCATAGACATAATGTTTTTTATACTGTTCAAACTGTATATTCTATCCTCTAACCCTAAACCTACCCATTACAGAAAACATTTTTAGATTTTCAAAAAACATCACTTAGTATAAGCTGTTTTCCTCATGCGGACCAAAAAATGTCCCCACAAGGACTTCGGACGTTACCATAATGTAGGGGAAAAACCTGAACCACACACACACAGCAATAATAGTAATACATTATATATGTTTTCTTTTGTTTTATTTCTTTTGATTTTGGGTTAAATACGACCTGGACATTTCTTAAAAGTTTTTACATTCACTCACATGATCAGTGTTATGTTTGTAAGGTTTGGTTCACTTTATGATTTTTTTGCTGTGCATTATGTACAAGAGTGAATGTTAATGTCAGTGTTTTGCATGCTGTTTATTAAAACTCAGTACATGTTTGCAGAATGCATGCATTCCTCCGTGTTGTGTATGTGTATATTTGCTAGACTTGTGACCCTTATGATCCCTTAGCTTTCCTCCTGTTACTCTCTTTTTCTTTCCCTCCCTCCTTCACTCCTCTGGCTGTCCTCTTGTATCTGTGATATAAAGCAGCAGCGGACTGGCATTACACACACACACACACACACACACACACACACACACACACACACACAGACACACAGACACACAGACACACAGACACACAGACACACAGACACACACACACACACACACACACACACACACACACACACACACACACACACACACACACACACACACACCCGCCTGATCCCATTTGAGCTGCACTTACCTCAGCCTTACGCTCTTGCCCCTCTGTCTCGGTAAAAGTGATCTGTATTATTTAGCCTGGCGAGAGTTAGCACACTACTAAACACTAATACAGTGTGTGTGTGTGTGTCTGGAATCAGAGCACGACCTGCTTGTTGAAGAGACAAGCTTTCCTTTATTGGAGTGTTCTTAAAAAGAAAATACTTTTTAGTTACTTAGAGAGGGGAAATGAAGATTAAATATAAGAATATGAGTTTTAGTTTGTTTAAAAAACTCATCTAATAAAATCATGATTGTTTATAAGTGGAGGAAGCATCTGAACTGAGGAAGTGAAGTCGGACCAGCAGTGATGTGGTTGTGTATCACCTCATTGCAGGGATGGGCAATATTTCTCTGGTACTGGTTGCATGTCCCATTTTTGTACATTCAGACAAGGAAAAATATAATATAGAAATGCACTAAACTCAGTCATAAAACTTTGAAGCAGTTTTGGTTTTACATGCATGTGGCCGGTGATCTTTATTATAGTGGTTCTTAACTGGTGGGTCGTGACCCAGAAATGTGCTACAGGTCTGTTCTGATGGGGTCATGGACAGCAGGGAAGAAAAATGCTTAAAAAAAGCACTTTAACATGGGGGTAGAGCGACACAGATATGGTTTCTACTACGGCTGCACGATTAAGTGAAATTAAACCACATGCGATTTGGCAAAGGCTGTGATTTATTTTATGCGCAGCTTGTCAGTGAAGCACGGCTCTGATCAGTAGTAAATGCTGCTCCATCTGAAAGCCAGAGGGCGCGCTCACGCAGAAACTCCAAATATGCCCCGCAGAAGTACGATAGTGCACGTTGTTCCAGGAAATCCCTATGGGCATCATACTATCGCTGTATCTGAATAAACAGAAGATTGAAACACTTTGATTAAACATGAATAATAAACACACAACTACGACAATATATGGTTTGTCTGAGTTCTTCAAGCCTTCTCGGGTATTTTCAAGATAATAAAGTATATTTATACTTCAATGCTAATCAACATAGCCTTTATCACTGTATAGAATACTAAAATAATATGTGACCCTGGACCACAAAACCAGCCATAAGTCGCACGGGTATATTTGTGGCAATAGCCAACAATACATTGTATGGGTCAAAATTATCGATTTTTCTTTAATGCCAAAAATCATTAGGATATTAAGTAAAGATCATGTTCCATGGAGATATTTTGTGAATTTCCTACCGTAAATATATATAAAGATGTATTATTAGTAGTAATATGCATTGCTAAGGACTTCATTTGGACAACTTTAAAGGTGATTTTTCTCAATATTTAGATTTTTTTGCAACCTCAGATTCCAGATTTTCAAATAGTTGTATCTCGGCCAAAATGTCCTATCCTAACAAACCATACATCAATGGAAAGCTTATTTATTCAGATAATGTATAAATCTCAATTTCAAAAAATTGACTCTTATGACTGGTTTTGTGGTCCAGGGTCACATATGCTCTGTGTGCCATATTCTGTGTCAGCTTCACTGACAAGCTGCGCATAAAAAATAATCACAGCCTTTGCGATTTCATAATCGTAATAAGCCAAATCGGTTTAAGAGCGATTTCAGGTTAATTGCAATTAATCGTGCAGCCCTAGTTTCTACCTGGATATTGTTTTGTAAATGCTTAATAAAAATGCAATTTAAAAGTTGCATGTTGCAATTTGAATTATGTTTTTACTACATTTTTAAATATAAAAATTATAGACTGTTGTGAATGTCAATTTTTTTTTTAAGCTGCACTTCTAGTTCTCCATATCAGCTATCCACATTAATCCAGTGCCCTCATCTTCAAAAACATGGAGCAAAATTACACAAGGTAGAAGAAAATAAGGGTTCACTTGCAGTTAGAATAAACATGCCGACTACGTTTTGCGCAGTGAGTTATCGAGAGCATTAAACCACAAAACTCAGGAAACATTTTAAACCCAAACACTCAAACTATATAGACAAGTCTGTCGTTTTAATAATTTTAGTATACAATAAACAATTTAGCTTTTTGGTCAGGTTCATAGCTAATCTTCAATGTAAAATCCTTGCCTGAAGCAAAACCAGTTGAGAATCACTTCTGTCCGCCTCCATCACCACTTTTGTTTGTTGAACTCCAGAAGCGAGTCACAAACTCTCATGCTCAACAAAGCAAACATTCCGCACTAGGCGGTGGTGATTCTTATCACCATGGTAATCACAGGCGGCTCTCTGTAAAAAAGCAGTGATGCATATCACCATGGCAATACGGTCATGCGTCCCTGGCGATGGCTATCTTGCCTAATAACTTTTAGCGAATAAGATTCGCAGGATGAGTTGATAGAAAAAGAGCGATTGGATTTGTGGCTGGTGGTGATAATGAAATTGCTTCTGTAACAGATTGACTCTCTCTTTCACAATATTTGTAACTTGAATTGTGTATTTGAACGGCCCATATTCTAGAATTTGTAGTATTTTATGGTTTCCCTGAAGTCTGTAAATGTTAATTAAATGGTTTCTTACAACAAAGTTTAATTTTGCCATTTTCTACCCGCTGGCTGTTTTTTTTTTCTAATGTACCTTTAAAACTTCTAAATGTACACCACCGTTCAAAAGTGTAGTTTTTTTTTTTTTTTTATTCAGCAAGGATAAATTAAATTGATCAAAAATGACAGTAGGACATATATAAGGTTTTAAAATATTTTAAAATATATTCAAATAAATGCTGTTCTTTTGAACTTTCTATTCATCAAAGAATCCTGATAATTGTATCATGGTTTCCACAAAATGGATAATACAAAATTATTTTTGAGCACCAAATCAGCATATTGGAATGATTTCTCAAGTATCATGTGAAACTGAAGACTTGAGTAATGATGCTGAAAATTCAGCTTTTCCATCAAAGGAATACATTACATTTTAAAATGTATTAAAATAGATAACAGCTATTTTAAGTTGGAATAATATTTGACAATATTACAGTTGACTCTGATTAAATAAATGCAGCCTTGGTGAACAGAGACTTCTTTCAAAAGCATTAAAAAATCTTTTGAACGGTAGTGTGAATGATGTCTGTTCACGTTTTGTTTTTATTGATGATTAGCTGAAGTTTTCAGTATCAAACGAGCAAGGAAAACCCTGTTTTCCGTAATATGCCTTTAAAATCTGAGGACTAGAGACTCAAGGCCTTAATGATGATGATGGGTCACTTCAGTATTTTGTCAAACTCTGCCACGGTTTGGCCGGTTGTGAATGAGAGGAATGTGCAGGCATTGGCTCGGTGATCTCCAGGCTACTGAGAATGAGTGTTTGGCACAAGTGGCAGGAAAGTGAGCAGGATCATTAGAACCTCCATGCAAGTCTGCTCCAAGGTTCCTGCATGGAAGCACCATTTAGAGTGTCTCTTTCTTGTCCACACAGTGGTAGTCTGTGCCCTTCTTTGAGCTCTTTAGTGGTACAGCACCATGTTACCAAAATGATATGAGTTTAAGTGGCCCCCCCTTTCTCATCATATTCTCATCAGTTGTAGTGAAGCTATCCTACTCTTTCATTCTCTGTTTGCCCTCTCTTCGTTCTGATTTATGGGCATTTCATACTGATGATACATGAAAGTGAAGTATCAAAGTGATAGAAACCAATCTTTTGCATCTTCCTTTTTTTTCTGTTTTTGTAATCTAATGATCTGATATGCTTTATTCATTGTGTGCAGGATGAAGGACACCAGCCGCAAGAACAACATGTTCGCTCAATTCCGTAAAAACGAACGGGACAAGCAGAAGCTTATAGACACTGTTGTCAAACAGCTGAAAAATCTCATCGCCACCAACCAAGCCTGAGAAAGCCAACGCATCAGCAGATGGCCCACGTCCTGATGACTTGCCACCATCAACGTGTGTAGACTGCGCTTGCACACCTCCATTAGTTGGACATATTGTTCCTTTAACACAAAGACATTTGGACTGACACACACATATTAATGCACCTCTCTGAAAGGTGCACCTGCTAAACCATCCCGTGCCTGTGTGATATGGTATCCATGTCTTCCTTTGTGACTACCTGAACACATTAAGGACACCAAATCACATTTTTGTTCTTTAAAACCGGTTTTAGTTGCGTTTTATTCTCTTGTATTGTTCTTTTGTCACACTAACTTCCTGTCGCACAATTTGAATTGCCTTTACAATAGTTCTAAAGTATTATTTATCTCATTTTTGAATTTGACAACTACAGTTACACTGTAATGTGGATATTACGTAAGTTGCTGCAAAGTAAAAAAAAATTGGAACACTAACTAGGCTTAAATATTGCTGTAATAATTTGTCAAGGGATAGTCCACCCAGAAATTAAAGTTCTGTCATTATTTACTTTTGTTCCAAACCTGTATGGCTGACTGACTTCTGTGGAACACAAAAGAAGATACTTTGAGAAATGTCTCAGTATTTTTTTTTCTCTATGGGAATCAAAACTGTTTGGTTACCAACCATCTTTAAAATATTTTCTTTTGTGTTCTGCAGAAGGGTTGGAACAGCATGATGACAGAATTTTAATTTTGGGTGAACTATCCCTTTAATATCTGTAAGAATATAAATGAATATTCTCACAGATGGGTCAAGGGTTCATTTGAGTGCTGATCATAATGAGGGACATTTTTTGGAGTTCTCAATACAGGGAATCCAGTTACTGCCCTTGTTAAATATTTAATGCATAGTAATTATATACTAGACATACTCCAGCTTTAGTCTGTTACAACCAAGACGTAGATTATATTAATACCTTAAAGAATGACAGTTGTGTGGCAGCTTTTGAGACGATTAGTTTACCAGGTTGACCAGGTTAAGATTAAGATTATGATGTTTTTTTGATTGGACTTCCAATATGCAGAATAGAGGCTTATGTCTCTTGTATTCATTGATTGCAAATATAGCATTCAACGTGAGAACTGACTGAAGATGTGTAAGGTCGGGGAACCTACTATAATGTCATAGAAATAAATTATACAAGAGCAGGCTAATTTCAGCACATTCAAGCAGTCATCTGAGTTTATGTACACTGCTGTGCATTAAAGCTAATATAAATGGCTTTTAGTATTTAAACAGTGTCTTGCCATAACTTTGATATTTTCCCTGATAGGAATGAGGGTGCAATATTATATTATTTTTTTCAAATTGAACTGAGGGAGTGTTTTTTGTTTTTTGTTTTTTGTTTTTTTTAAAGGGAGTTTTGTTTAAAGATGTATGTTTGAAGCCTGTCCCTTACAGTAGATGCAAAATCATTCAACCATAAAGGGAATTCTTCAATTTTAGGGACAGAACCAGCACCATGAGCAGTTTTCTGGATTCTGCTCTTCTTGTCTGTGCCTTGACTTTTTTTTCCATGCCAATATTTGATTCATGTGTTTTCTGCACAGCACCTGGCCTTGGACATGTGACCAGAGAATGGATGTGCACTGGTGTGTGAGAGCGAGCGTGCATGAGAACTTTCAGCCTTAGCAGACAGCTCTGATTGTAGAGAACGAGAGAGAGAGAGAGAGAGAGAGAGAGAGAGAGAAAGAGAGAGAAAGAGATGCACTGTACAGATTATGTTAAACCACTAATGAATATTACAATACTAATAAATTCTGCAAATGCCAACAAATACATATAAATTGAGATTGTGTACTTTTATTTTGCATCTGCACATCAGTTGGCACAAAATAGCGGAATTGCAATATGGAAACATACAACATGGTGTGTTCCGCATGCGCGCCTTGCCTATGAACAGTGTTATTTTAGTATTATTTATATACTATTATAGTAGGCTATTTATTAATATTTTGAATTGGCTTTTATTTTTATATTTTCAGTTTTCTTTTTAGTTTAAGCTTCAGTAAATGTTTGTGGTTTTATAATTTTATTAGGTTTTTTTTTTATATCTGTACTTAGCTTGATATCTATTCCAGTTTTAGTAATTTTAGCATTTTAACTTGTTTTTTTTTTTTAAATTTATTTCTTTACTTATTATTTACTTATTTACTTATTTCAGTTAGTTGCCAAGGGAACATTTCTATCTAATATTTCTATTTTATTTTATTTCAATTAATAAAAACCGAGTGACCGAATCTGATAATGGACTTTTGCAGTGATGTACATGAATATATACATTTTGTAAATACTTTTGACTCACTAAAGTATTTATTTTGAGTTTAGATTGTCACTCTTGAGTCAAATTTTTTTGTAGTATGGTGAAATATGAAAGTGGTATAGTGGAGCGTTATGGTAGTCATTGACTCAGATTAGACCTTATATGACCTAGAACCATTTGAAGTACACGGCACGCGCACAACTCTTCTCCCTCATTTCCTCTCACTCTATCTTACTCCATCTTCCGCCTTTTCATTATGGCACAAAACCTGCCTTATCCAATATTGTGCAATCACTGTCCCATCATGCAGTGAGAGATGCCCCCTGCTACCACCATTTATGTCTGTGTGTGGAAAACGTTACTGAACTGTGACCACACCACAAACACATTTTCCTTTTCCGCTTCTTCATCCTCTGGGATGAGACACCGTGGCCCTCCGGGTCTGTTGATCCCCCACATGTTTTGATCGAGTCGGGCAAAACAAATCTTTTGGGGCTCACTTGAGCGCGACAGGCTTTTTGTTGGGGTTCAGGAACCGAGCAGTGCCAGCTTATAACCGGATGATGAATCCTGCCTCCTACTGCCCGTCTCAGCACCCGTCTCCCTCCCTCACGGTCCGGGACCGATGGCAAAGTTCGGAAGTTCTGGCAGCTATGGCCCTGTTGAGCCAAATGTAAAACTGAAGATTAATTGTTTAATCTTACGACCCAAGATAAAGGACTTGCTTGAATGACTTATACTTTTGTCGTATAACCCATGGTGAGGGAATTTGGTAATGCAGTCCTCTTGGAAAGCTTTCTTTAACACTTCAATAGGCTGTAATTTTATGCTAGATGTCCACGAACAATGGTGACTTCACTTCCAGTGTGATTTCAAGATGACTTGAAGTTACATTCACTGATTTAACCCTTCTTCAACCCTTTCCAGGAAAAGGACCACCCAATGGATAGAGAAATGAAGCAGGGACCCCCATATATTTTAACCCTAAGTGTTTAATTTAAGCCAGACCTATAATAACACGCATATTGTACCAAATAAAGTACATGCACTACCGTTCAAAAGCTTGGGGTCAGTAGGTTTTTTTTTTTTTCTCCCCCCAAGGACATTATATTGATTAGGCTAGAGTAGAGACGTTTACATGGTTACAAAAATATTTCTATTGCAAATAAATGTTCTTTCTGTTCCTTAAATAAGCTTTGAAAAAGTATCAAGGTTTCCATTAAAATATTAAGCAGCACTGTTTGCAACATTGACAGGGCTGGACTGGTAATCGGGCATACCGGGCATTTTCCCGGTGGGCCGACGCACTTTGGGGCCGATACAAGGTTATTTATTTATTTTTTGCCACGGACTGGCCCATTGGTTTGTCTTCCGAATTGACAGGCCAAAGCGAGAGAGACCTCCCCTCCTCCATATTCATAGACTGTTTTTTATTTTTATTATTTTTTTTTATTTGAGCGCATGGGAAACTGCAAAAGGCGAATACCCGCACAGCGCTGCCGCTGACTAACGTACGCTGCGTTTCTGCTTCTCTATGAAGTGATGGAGGCACTTTGACTCCGAATTTTGTTTTATACAGTCGTGTGATATGGGAACATTACAGGTTCTGTGGTGAATCTAGCTGAAAACAGCCGCGACCATGTAAATACATGACGAGGTAAATTGGAAAACGGCAATACACACAACTACAAACTTGTCAATCTAGCACCACCACAATTTACCTTGCAGCTACTAACAGTGAAGAAATATGGTGTTTTGGCAGAAATGTATTTATTAAAAATGTTGCTATTGTTACTTACATTAAAGATTGCGGAATATAAATCACTTTTATATAGGCTGTTTTCGTATTTTCTACATGTTTACAATATTTTTTTATTACAAATTCAATAGTTTATTATTATTTATTTATTTTAGAAACCATATAGGCCTACCCATGGTTTTACCTGTGACTACCATGATCTTACAGTTAAATGAAACTAGGGTAATTAAAGGATAATTCAACAAAACCGCTTTAAAGCCTGGATCCCATGAATTAAGGACAAAGCTTTTTTTCTCTTTAAATGTTTTATGAACTTTTTAATAGTTCTAATGAAATTTAATTAAATGTTATTTCAATGAGAACCTCATGAAAGATAGATATCAGTGTCTTACATAAATTAGGTGTTAACTCTTGAAAAATATTATTGTTTTTAAAGGGGTAGTTCAACCCAAAAATGTGATCATTTACTCACCCTAATGTCATTCCAAACCTGAACGAATTCATTAGTACAAAAGCTGGTGAAAGTCAATAATTCATTGACAAAGATCTACTGAAAGAGCAAAGGACACATTCAGGTGTAGAAAAGAAATATAGCAAGTAAACTGATTTTCTTGCACAGTGTGATTGTCCTAACATGTGTTTGTATATATTGATATGTCCTTATCCTCTCTTGACCACATGTATCCTAACAGCAGTGTGTGGTTGAATGATTTGTGTAGTTTTGAGCTTTGTGTGCATGTTAGAGAGAAGGAAGGAGATGACAGAGATGATGTGATCAAGATCAGGCTTCACATTTGCATGTTGTTTTTAGCAGAACAAAAAGATTGTCTTGTGTCCTCAAATGGGCCATTACAAAGAAAAAGAAGAGGGATGATCTGACAGAAACAGATGTATCTCTGGCTTCAACAGATGTTGTGATCTCCCGGGTAGTGCTACAAAAACACATCAGGATGAAAGAGATGAATAATGTATTTTTCAAGACATTGAGAAAATCGTTACAGATCATGATCTTCTGCATGCACATTTATTTAAGGAATGATTGACAATGTACAGCCAAATGATTGGAAATTAATTTAACTTAATAAATTAATGCACACCCAAGGTGATAATATAACAAGCATGCCAGAAATATATTTTTTTAAATTACATTTAATTTTTACCTATTTTTTTAGTACTGAGAAATACCAATGAACTACATACACTATATTGCCAAAAGTATCCGACGCTTTGCATTGCACTTGGTGATGTAAGGCTTGGATGCAGCTGCTCGGCCATGGAAACCCATTCCATGAAGCTCTCTATGCACTGTTCTTGAGCTAATCTGAAGGCCACACAAAGTTTGGAGGTCTGTAGCTATTGACTCTGCAGAAAGTTGGCGACTTCTGCGCACTGTGTGCCTCAGCATGAACTGACCCCACTCTGTGATTTTACGTGGCCTACCACTTTGTGGCTGAGTTGCTGTTGTTCCCAATTGCTTCCACTTTGTTGTAATACCACTAACAGTTGACCGTGGAAAATTTAGTAGTTAGGAAATTTCACGAATGGACTTACTGCACAGGTGGCAACCTATCACAGTACCACGCTTGAATTCACTGAGCTCCTGAGAGCGACCCATTCTTTCACAAATGTTTGTAGAAGCATTCTGCATGCCTAGGTGCTTGATTTTATACATCTGTGGCCATGGAAGTGATTGAAACACCTGAATTCAATGATTTGGAAGGTGTCCCAATACTTTTGGCAATATAGTGTATGTGTATTTTCTAATTATTTCAGGAGCTGCTTAATTCCACATTATTACAGATATCACTTTATAATTAAATGCTGAGAGAAACATCCAGAGTTAGTGAATTAACTTTAGTGAATTAAGTTAGTAAATAAAGTAAAATAGTGAATAAAGTTATTTTAACACAAGCACGTTTGCTTTTTGCTTGTTTGTTGTAAAGTAGAAAATTCTCATGAAAGTGACCCTATTATGGTTTTTCAAATATTACCCTTTCATGCAGTGTAATAGCTGTTTGCGAATGTAAAAGTTCTGCAAAATTATGAAAATCAATGTGTGCGACAAATAAAGTTATTGTCTCCTAAAAGAAAGAATCCATTCTGAACTGCTGAAACGAGTTGTCAGTAATTCCAGTCTTAGATCTTGTTCCATACCTACATAATAATATAACAAATTTGCATAATACCTGCCTATGGTTTTCATTGGCTGCCCATGAACGGTCTACTTTGACCCGCCCTCAAACACTGTAGTTGTAGCTGAGGCCTGGAAGAGTTTGGTTTGTGTTGTCGACATGTTGAGAAGACGCCGTTTTCAACGCTGCGAATCCGCTTTGCATCCACTTCAAAAGGATGACTAAAATTGTTACGGAAAAAACGCTGCCATCATTCGTATCACTATGTATCACTGTGTATGAGCGTTTTGTTTCCGACACGGGCTGTAAGTGGTCGACCAATCACAACAGACTGGGCCATCTGACCAATCACAGCAGAGTGGGCTCTCGGAAAGAAGGGGTTTAGAAAGACTGAATCTTCTTTGAGAAATGAGGTGATGTGCAATGTATATTATGAGAAAATTATAGTGCTTTTTGACCTTAATATAATAATTTTATTTTAGACGTGAAAAAGTTTGTCACCAACTTCAGTGAATTACTTCAACTTTTTTTTTTCTTCAGAGAGCCTGTAGATCTCCTCTATTAGCAATGGGAATGTCACACTGTATATGCTTGTGTCTGTTAGATGTACAAACATTTCACGAGGCAGACCTAGAGTTTACAAACACCACTGTGGGAACTTCAGTATTAGCTTAAAAAACTCTTTAAATGTTACAACCTTGATAACAATCCAAGATGGGATGTAATGCTGTGTGATAATGAATGTCACTTTAGAAATATTTCTGTTTTACTAACTCCTCCATTAGCAAAGATATTGAATGCATCTAGAAAAAAGTGTCCATGTTTCGTGTGCCAGAGCAGCAGAGGTCAGGTGAGGTCACTATCTCACTCCTGTCTCAATATCCAGAGAGAGAGACAACATAGCGTGCAGTGGAGCTTAGAATAAACATTTGCTGAGAGCAGAAAGGAAGAAGAAAAGAAATTAAACAGATAAAAGCAGTTTGTCGGCGATGGCGAAAGCTGATAGCATGTCACCCATGGATCTTTGTCTCTTACGGAAGAGAGTTAAAAATAGCCGGCATGTTTATATCCCTTTATATAAGTTATTGTTAAAATCTGTGAGTGTTTTTGCAAATGGGTCAGATGAAAAAGCCGAAGAGGAAAGAACAGTGGCGGGGTGTTTGCATAGTGTCTGCCACGGCTTCATATCAGACTGATTATGGAAATATGGTGATCTGTGAACTAATCTTAGTCTGTCTCTCTCTCTTCTCTCTCACAGTTAATCTATTCCCTACTAGGACAGTGATCAACAATCACTTGACTAACTGATCAAAGCGGCATTTGATGTTGACAGCACTTATTTTTGCACTGGGATGGCTGAACCCCAGTGCAAAAATAAGACTGATTATTAAACTAATTATGCTTAATAATCAACAGTGTGTCATATAAACACCTAAAACTGTATTCTGTAATCAGGGAAGCTTGAGTAATTTATGAAAATCAAAACCTATTGTTGCTCGTTACTCCGGGTTTTGCTTTAATGACATCAAAAAAAAAAAAAAATTTTTTTTTACTCTTGCATTGTTGGTTTATTGATTTGCATGTAGTGTGTATACACCGATCAGGCATAACATTATGGCAACCTTCCTAATATTGTGTTGGTCCACCTTTTGCTGCCAAAATAGTCCTGACCCGTCAAGGCATGGATTCCACTAGACCCCTGAAGGTGTGCTGTGGTACCTGGCACAAAGATGTTAGCAGCAGATCCTTTAAGTCCTGTAAGTTGCGAGGTGGGGCCTCCATGGATCTGACTTGTTTGTTTAGCACATCCCACAGATGCTCGATTGAATTGAGATCTGGGGAATTTGGAGGCCAAGTCAACACCTCAAACTCGTTGTTGTGCTTCTCAAACCATTCCTAAACCATTTTTGCTTTGTGGCAGTGCGCATTATCCTGCTAAAAGAGGCCACAGCCACCAGGGAATACCGTTTCCATGAAAGGGTGTACATGGTCTGCAATAATGCTTAGGTAGGTGGTATGTGTCAAAGTAACATCCACATGGATGGCAGGACCCAAGGTTTCCCAGCAGAACATTGCCTTAAGAATCACACTGCCTCCACTGGCTTGCCTTCTTCCCTTCTTCCCATAGTGCATCCTGGTGCCATGTGTTCCCCAGGTAAGCAACGCACACACACCCGGCCATCCACGTGATGATGTAAAAGAAAAGTTGATTCATCAGACCAGGCCACCTTCTTCCATTGCTCCGTGGTCCAGTTCTGATGCTCACGTGCCCACTGTTGGCACTTTTGGAGGTGGACAGGGGTCAGCATGGGCACCCTGACTGGTATACTCTGTATTCTGACACCTTTCTATCAGAACCAGCATTAACTTAGTGAGCAATTTGAGCTACAGTAGCTCATCTGTTTGATCGGACCACACGGGCAGCCTTCCCTCCCCACGTGCATCATGGAGCCTAGGCCGCCCATGACCCTGACGCCGGTTCACCACTGTTCCTTCCTTGGACCACTTTTGATAGATACTGACAACTGCCGACCGGGAACACCCCACAAGAGATGCAGTTTTGGAGATGCCCTGATCCAGTCATCTTGGCCATCACAATTTGGCCCTTGTCAATTTTGCTCAAATCCTTACACTTGCCCATTTTTCCTGCTTCTAACACATCAACTTTGAGGGCACAATGTTCACTTGCTGCCTAATATATCCCACCCACTAACAGGTGCCGTGATGAAGAGATAATCAGTGTTATTCACTTCACCTGTCAGTGGTCATAATGTTATTCCTGATCGGTGTATACTACCGTTCAAAAGTTTTGGTCAGTAAGATTTTCTTTAAAGAAATTAATACTTTTATTCTGTAAGAATGCATTAAATTGATCAAATGTGAAAGTAAAGACTTCTACAGTGTTCTATTTCAAAGAAATGCAGTTTTTCTTTTACTTTCTACTCATCAAAGAATCCTGAAAAATGAATTATGGTTTAAAGAAAAATTTTAAGCAGCACAACTGTTTACAACCAAATCAGCATATTAAAATGATTTCTGAAGGATCATGTGACACTGAAGACTAAAGTGAGCTGCTTTCCAGCTTTGCCATCACAGGAATAAATTTAATTATTTTAAAACCGTTAATTTAAATTGCAACAATATTTCACAATATTACTGATTTTACTGTATTCTTGATCAAATAAATGAAGTCTTGGTGAGTTCTTTCAACAACATTAAAAAAAATCTTTCTGACCCCAAACTTTTGAACGGTAGTGTATATAAACCTTATGTGTCATAGTTTTCAGTGCTATTCTCGCAAATATTATCCCTTTAAATATTTTTAGAAGCAGAAATGACCCTAGATTGACAGACTATTTTAATTGCTTTGGTTAAAATCCCAACTAGGACAATTTTTAGATCTGATTTCCTGTACATCAACATGGAGATTCACAGGAGACAAACCGAATGTTAAGAGGGAGAACTGACAGACAAAACGTTGTGAGTGAAAGTGAAGTGAGAGTGTGGGAGAAGATGGAGTGATAGGGGAAGAGAGGAGAGACAGCGAGCGCACGTTCTCCTCTCCTTCAATGAAGATGGATGGCAGCCCACCCTCCCTCTCCCTGTGCTGCTGGGAGGTTATTGATGGGCTTCAGGAGTCAAAGGTTACAGAAACAAAACTCGGGCTTCCTCTGTGTGCGCTCTGTGTGTCCTCCCCTTCAGTCAAGGTGTTTGGCAGGGATTCTGGGAGGGGCTGGGTTTTTAATTTGAACACTGACAGCGACACACACCACGGTTCCTACACAGGCCTGAAGGGGCCCATCCATCATTGCTGTGAAGCACTGAGGGTGTGTGTGTGGGATTGGCGATTTATTGTTACATGGACATGCTAATAGCACTGGCCCCCACAAAGCCAGTGGGTAGTGGGGGTTATCATTGGACCATCCATCTCCATCCACATAGCCGCTCAATCACTCCATATTTTCCTCTTCGTTAACACTGTTTGTGGTAAATCTCCATCAGTCATCAACAATATGGTCATAAATAATAACTCTACTTTAAATTGATTTAGCATCAACTTACTGACCAAACCATTTTATTTAAGATTACGAGAATTAAAAGATGACACTTACTTCGGAGGCTCTAACACATTCTGTGCTTTAGCATCTTCACATATGGCCGCTTGTGCTTTTCATCATAGCATTTTCATGCCTCTGAATTTTGTTCAGTAATGCTTATTTCCTTCAAAAACATCTTTTGTCATGTTTAAAGGGTCAGTTCACCCAAAAATGAAAATTCTGTCATCAGTTACTCACCCTTGTGTCGTTCCAAACCCATAAGACTTTCGTTCATCTTCGGAACACATGAAAATCTTTTTTTTTGAGAGAGATTTCTGTTCCTCCATTGACAACTACGCAACTGACACATTTAAAAAAGTTCATAAAGAGATCGTAAAACTAATCAATATGAATTGAGCGGTTTAGTCCAAATTTTCTGAAGAGACTCGATCGCTTTATATGATGAACAGACTGAATTTAGGCTTTTATTCACATATAAATGTTCATCAATGCACACATCAGTTGTGGTAAATGGAAGTTCAAGCATGCTTGTTTGACGTGAGATAACCAACGAGGCTCATTCTTGTGTTTCGCAGCACGTTTGAGATTCCTCAACAATCAATGAGGTTCATTCTCATGTTACACAGCATGTTTGAGCTTCAGAAAGAACCAATGAGGTTCATTCTCATGTTACACAGCATGTTTGAGCTTTAGAAAGAACCAATGAGGTTCATTCTCATGTTACACAGCACATTTGAGCTTCCACAAGAACCAATGAGGTTTATTCTCGTGTGTTATGCAGCACATTTGAGCTTCCTCAACAACCAATGAGGTTCATTCTCATGTGTTACGCAGCACGTTTGAGATTCCTCAGCAACCAATGAGGTTTATTCTCGTGTGTTACACAGCACATTTGAGCTTCCACAAGAACCAATGAGGTTCATTCTCATGTGTTACGCAGCACGTTTGAGATTCCTCAGCAACCAGTGAGGTTTATTCTCGTGTGTTACGCAGCACATTTGAGCTTCCACAAGAACCAATGAGGTTCATTCTCATGTTACACAGCACGTTTGAGCTTCCACAAGAACCAATGAGGTTCATTCTCATGTGTTACGCAGCACGTTTGAGATTCCTCAACAACCAATGAGGTTCATTCTCATGTGTTACGCAGCGCGTTTGAGATTCCTCAACAACCAATGAGGTTCATTCTCATGTGTTACGCAGCACGTTTGAGATTCCTCAGCAACCAATGAGGTTTATTCTTGTGTGTTACGCAGCACATTTGAGCTTCCACAAGAACCAATGAGGTTCATTCTCATGTTACACAGCATGCTTGAGCTTCCACAAGAACCAATGAGGTTCATTCTCATGTGTTACGCAGCACGTTTGAGATTCCTCAACAACCAATGAGGTTCATTCTCATGTGTTACGCAGCGCGTTTGAGATTCCTCAACAACCAATGAGGTTAATTCTCATGTGTTACGGAGCGCGTTTGAGCTTCCTCAACAACCAAAGAGGTTTATTCTCATGTTACGCAGCACGTTTGAGCTTCCACAAGAACCAATGAGGTTCATTCTCATGTGTTACACAGCATGCTTGAGCTTCCACAAGAACCAATGAGGTTAATTATCATGTGTTACACAGCATGCTTGAGCTTCCACAAGAACCAATGAGGTTCATTCTCATGTTACACAGCACGTTTGAGCTTCCACAAGAACCAATGAGGTTCATTCTCATGTTACACAGCATGTTTGAGCTTCAGAAAGAACCAATGAGGTTCATTCTCATGTTACACAGCATGTTTGAGCTTCCACAAGAACCAATGAGGTTCATTCTCATGTTACACAGCACATTTGAGCTTCCACAAGAACCAATGAGGTTTATTCTCGTGTGTTATGCAGCACATTTGAGCTTCCTCAACAACCAATGAGGTTCATTCTCGTGTTACGCAGCACGTTTGAGATTCCTCAGCAACCAATGAGGTTTATTCTCGTCTGTTACACAGCACATTTGAGCTTCCACAAGAACCAATGAGGTTCATTCTCATGTTACACAGCATGCTTGAGCTTCCACAAGAACCAATGAGGTTCATTCTCATGTTACACAGCACGTTTGAGCTTCCACAAGAACCAATGAGGTTCATTCTCATGTTACACAGCATGTTTGAGCTTCAGAAAGAACCAATGAGGTTCATTCTCATGTTACACAGCATGTTTGAGCTTCCACAAGAACCAATGAGGTTCATTCTCATGTTACACAGCACATTTGAGCTTCCACAAGAACCAATGAGGTTTATTCTCGTGTGTTATGCAGCACATTTGAGCTTCCTCAACAACCAATGAGGTTCATTCTCGTGTTACGCAGCACGTTTGAGATTCCTCAGCAACCAATGAGGTTTATTCTCGTCTGTTACACAGCACATTTGAGCTTCCACAAGAACCAATGAGGTTCATTCTCATGTTACACAGCATGCTTGAGCTTCCACAAGAACCAATGAGGTTCATTCTCATGTGTTACGCAGCACGTTTGAGATTCCTCAACAACCAATGAGGTTCATTCTCATGTGTTATGCAGCGCGTTTGAGCTTCCTCAACAACCAATGAGGTTCATTCTCATGTGTTACGCAGCACGTTTGAGATTCCTCAACAACCAATGAGGTTCATTCTCATGTGTTATGCAGCGCGTTTGAGCTTCCTCAACAACCAATGAGGTTCATTCTCATGTGTTACGCAGCACGTTTGAGATTCCTCAACAACCAATGAGGTTCATTCTCATGTGTTACGCAGCACATTTGAGCTTCCTCAGCAACCAATGAGGTTTATTCTCGTGTGTTACGCAGTACATTTGAGCTTCCACAAGAACCAATGAGGTTCATTCTCATGTGTTACACAGCATGCTTGAGCTTCCACAAGAACCAATGAGGTTCATTCTCATGTGTTACGCAGCACATTTGAGCTTCCTCAACAACCAATGAGGTTCATTCTCATGTGTTACACAGCATGCTTGAGCTTCCACAAGAACCAATGAGGTTCATTCTCATGTGTTACGCAGCACATTTGAGCTTCCTCAACAACCAATGAGGTTTGTCCTCCCGTGTCAAGCAGGTTCGCTTGAGATTCTGTTTATGTTCGCTGATCAATGTGAATAAAAGCTTAAATTCAATCTGATCATCATATAAAGCGATCGTGTCTCTTTAGAAAATTTGTACTAAAACACTCAATTCATATGGATTAGTTTTACGATCTCTTTATGAACTTTTTGACGCATCAAAGTGTCCGTTGCGTAGACTGTCAATGGAGGGACAGAAATCTCTTAGATTTCTTTTAAAAATATCTTCATTTGTGTTCCGAAGATGAACGAAAGTCTTACGGGTTTGGAACAACATGAGGGTGAGTAACTGATGACAGAATTATCGTTTTGGGTGAACTAACCCTTTAACAGTTTCTTTCCTAGATTAGTTACTTTTAATAAAGCAGGGGGTAACTGAGGAACCTGTTAGTTGTGAGCGTAATAAAAATGAACTGGAAAACCTAAACCACACATTATTCATTACAGCTCATACAAATGGCCTGGCATTTTGATTCTTCCCTCTTTTAGATAAAATTGGTTAGACAAAATCGGATTGAATGACTGCTTTGGAATGTAGTTGCTAGGAATTTAGGTTAGATTAGATTTGGACTCCCTTGGTTGTCAGATTCTTTTGGGTCCTGTTACTGTCCAAATGCTGATATCTCTATTTTAAACGTTTGCCCTGAAATCAAAACCTCTTCTCTTATAAATAATGTGATTTAGGGTTTCAACAATGATTTTGATTCAGAGATTTCATGCCAAAGCTGAAGGGTAAAATGTCAAAATAAAGTGCTATTTTAACTTTAAACTGTTATTTATACCAAAATTACTCAATGATCTGGTATTTGCACTACCATTCAAAAGTCTGGGGTCAGTATTTTTTTTAAAAGAAATTGGCTGCTGAATATTCGGCTTTGCCATCACAGGAATAAATTACATTTTAAAATATAATAAAATAGAAAACAGTTATTTTAAACTGTAATAAATAAAAATCACAAGAGCAGAAGAGACTTCTTCCAAAATCTTACCAACCCCAAACTTTTGAAAAGCAGTGTTTACCAAAATGATTTAAAATGTTCTTACTCTTAAGCTATGATTCTGTTGCCAGAATCATAATCATAATCATACACTGTTTGTTCGTTGGCCAGAGGAGAACTGGCACCCCGACTGAGCCTGGTTTCTCCCATGGTTTTTTTCTCCATTCTGTCACCTGAAGGAGTTTTAGTTCCTTGCCACCGTCACCTTTGGCTTTTGGCTTTCAACTATATTACTAATCTGCCCGCATTGACACTATATGATAATTGAAATGAGCTGGATGACATCACCGTTTTCACCAGAGCGGCTGTACAGCCGAATCAAATTCTGTTGCATTATTTTCCTGCTTAACACTTTGAAGCTGCTTTGAAACAATCAGCATTGTAAAAAGCGCTATATAAATAAAGGTGACTTGACTTGACTTGACTTAAGCAAACATCCTTGCCACCTTTCTGCATGTCCTTCGTAATTCTCCATCCCCATTGTTAGTCTATCAAGGTTTATATGAAGTTGAAGTTCTTATAGATATATACAGATGATTGCTTTCAAGAATTACTTTCTTTGGTTCACAATATGGCCTCATTTGGTGTAGACACAATGTTTGGAATGATTTGCCCATATAGGTCATGTTCTTGGTTCAGCATCCTTGTTGATCCTGGAACATCATTGCAGCAACATTTCTCAGCATTTCTCTCTGATATTTAGAGGTATGTTAGGTTACGTAGGTGTCAGGTTTAGGGATATGGATGTTGTTCCAGGAACATGTCCTACTTGGGTCACTTTGTGCATCTAGAAATAGGTGTCAGACAGTGAGTCAATGTGGTGTGTGTGTGTGTGTGTGTGTGTGTGTGTGTGTGTGTGTGTGTGTTTTTCTATCCCGGTGGGGACTTCAACCTGAATGCACACTCATGGGGACTCATGTCACCATGTCAGACCTAAATTGAGGTCCCCATGAGGACACAAGCTTATGAATCATACAGAATGAGTATTTTTTATGTAAAAATGCAGTTTTCTGTGCACTCTAAAAAATGCTGGGTTGTTTCAACCCAAATTTGGGTGAAATATGGACAAACCCAACCGTTTGGTTGAATTTATAAATTAAAATTTTAACCCAACGGTTGGGTTTGTCCATATTTCACCCAAATTTTGGTTGAAACAACCAGCATTTTTTAGAGTGTGATGGGTAGGTTTAGGGGTAGTATAAGGGGATAGAATATATAGTTTGTACAGTATAAAAACCATTACGTCTATGGAGAGTCCCCACAAAGATAGCAAACCGTGTGTGTGTTGTATTCTGATTAAACATCTCATTAACATTTTTATATTATAAAGGCTTTTTTTCTTCTATTGTAGGCTCATTTTGTAAATGTAAGCAATTAATTTGGACAAACGCAAATTGGGTGCTGATAAGGTACCGGTACAGAGTAGACGTACCTGCTCGGCCAGAGTCGCCTCAAAGTCGACCGCCCACACCGCGATGATGCCATTTTCGTTCCTTGGAACTGTGCACTCCATATGTGTGCCCACTTCAGAGTCAGTTCAGTTACACGTAGATTTCACACACAGATGTTTGCAAGGCAGGTGATTTGACAGGGAACAAAACAAGAGCATTTGTTGGGTAAATTAAGTAAAACAAACAATGACGAAACATGTTCAGTATTTGTTCTGACATCCTGAAAATATTAAATATTTACTTGTGTTGTTACACAGCTATTAGCTGTTATTTTTTTTTATTTTATTTAGGCCTATACATTTGTTGTTGTGGATGCCTTTATTATTGTACAGTTGAGATTGGGACATGATCATTTAGGCCTATAATAATTATTTTATAATCAGTTTTAATAATTGTCAATTATATAAGTTGTTACAATAATTATATAATTTGCAATAATATCTATATAAACATCACAGGCTAATTTGATTAGCATAAGCCATGATATGTATTTTAGTGCGTTTGTTTCCATCTTAGACATATCATACTACCGAACCTCACAAAACTGAGGGGGTTTCCACAAGAACAGTCATTTTTCCCTCATCTGGTTCTTCTCTTCTCCATCTGTTTTGAGGAACAGGAATGTGTTTGTTGTTGAGTAGCAGGTCACAAATGTTCTTGGTTTCTCGAAGTGAGGAGCTACGCAGAATTTCTGGATTTGTTACAAAATATCTTGTCAAAGAATTACTAATATCAGCGTGTAATTCTCATTAACAAGAAAAAGAACTGACACCTTTTCAAGTTTTAACTTCCCCTCCCTCTTGCATCATCATTCTCTGATGATGTGTTCACTGGCACAAGGGCGGGACAACCTGTCACTCACATGACATCAGTGATAGCAAACCACAACCATCCAATCAATTCCCAATAGACAAAATTAAGTCCCGCTCTACATTGTTTCATTTGGATATACACCGATCAGGCATAACATTATGACCACCTTCCTAATATTGTGTTGGTCCACCTTTTGCTGCCAAAACAGCCCTGACCCGTTGAGGCATGGACTCCACTAGACCCCTGAAGGTGTGCTGTGGTACCTGGCACTAAGATGTTAGCAGCAGATCCTTTAAGTCCTGTAAGTTGCGAGGTGGGGCCTCCATGGATCTGACTTGTTTGTTCAGCACATCCCACAGATGCTCGATTGGATGGAGATCTGGGGAATTTGGAGGCCAAGTCAACACCTCATATTCATTGTTGTGCTCCTCAAACCATTCCTGAGCCATTTTTGCTTTGTGGCAGGGCGCATTATCCTGCTGAAAGAGGCCACAGGCACCAGGGAATACCGTTTCCATGAAAGGGTGTACATGGTCTGCAACAATGCTTAGGTAGGTGGTATGTGTCAAAGTAACATCCACATGGATGGCAGGACCCAAGGTTTCCCAGCAGAACATTGCCCAAAGCATCACACTGCCTCCGCTAGCTTGCCTTCTTCCCATAGTGCATCCTGGTGCCATGTGTTCCCCAGGTAAGCGATGCACACGCTCCCGGCCATCCACGTGATGTAAAAGAAAACGTGAAAGCCTTCGCTCCCCACGTGCATCATGGAGCCTTGGCCGCCATGACCCTGTTGCCGGTTCACCACTGTTCCTTCCTTGGACCACTTTTGATAGATACCAACCAAATTGTGATGGCTAGACGACTGGGTCAGAGCATCTCCAAAACTGCAGCTCTTGTGGGGTGTTCCCAGTCTGCAGTTTTGAAGATGCTCTGACCCAGTCATCTAGCCATCACAATTTGGCCCTTGTTAAACTCGCTCAAATCCTTACGCTTGCCCATTTTTCCTGCTTCTAACACATCAACTTTGAGGACAAAATGTTAATTTTCTGCCTAATATATCCCACCCACTAACAGGTGCCGTGATAAAGAAATAATCTGTGTTATTCACTTCATAATGTTATGCCTGATCGGTGTACGTCACAATGAGGAAGAAAAGACAATCACAACTTCCTTTTCATACCGTCTTTAATAAGCTGGCTTCAAATTATACATTCACATTTTCAAATTCATTTTAGAGGGCAAAGAACAAAGTAACTCAGCATCCCCAAAACAGACTCAGGGTGACAGAAGGACATGAGAAACAGTTTGACAGTGTTAATTTGAAACACACTTTCTGCATTTTGTTGTTGAATTGACCCCAGATGGACCTAAAGGCAACCTTAGTTTTGAGTTAGAGTGGGGCACACATGTCCTTTTGAACTGAGTTTGTGACTTATGATGTTGCAGTTGTATTACAAACATGTTCCAATAGTTTTTATCCCCAGCGATTTTTGGTTTCAAGATTTTTATGTGCAGTTCCTGTTATGTTGCACAGAGATCTGGGTCCATGTGTCTTTATGATTCTCTGGCTTTTGTGCCTAATTGTGTTTACTCAGTTGACACCAGGACACCAAAATAAATCGTTAACTTCTTTACTGAGCTCTTTGATTCGTTCTGACAGACTCTACACTGCTGCATAAGCAAGACATTATTTACAATTATTGTACAATGCTATTAAAACCATAAAAAGTGTCATACTTTTTGTCCATATAACTCATGCTCTACTGTATAGTCCAAGTTACATTCTGAAGCAATACAATGTAATAGTACACTAGAAGTGAATATTATCAGTAAATAACACCTTGACCTTTGTACTGTTTAAGTTTTAAATATAGTGCACAAGTTGTATGGACCACATTTATGATTTTTTGCCCAGTCCTCATTATTTTTCATTATTTTGTAAAGAGTGACTACGACTTTTTTGTGTTCCACAGACAAAAGAAAGTCTTATGGGTATGTGACAAGGGTGAGTAAATGATGACAGAATATACATTTTTGGTTAACCTATACCACTTTTGGCCTTTATATATACTCAGAATTATCCTGTTCAGTTGTTCCCATTTTTTTGTCTTGTACTATGATCAGTCATGCTTTAATGCTTGAATACACTACATGACTTTTAAAATCGAAACAGATTTTAAAACACTAGGTCTCATAAAAAAAATAAATAAAAAAAGTCTCATAAAAAAAAATCATACACTAAACAACTGAGGATCACACACTTCCAGACATTCAAGTCATTCCGAACACCATAAACACACATGTGCCTCATTGCTAAAAGAGACATGACAAATTAAAATAAAATTTTGTTTTAAAATCAGCTCAAAATATCCTCTGACTGGATGGAAGTCTAATACTAATACAAATACTAATACTAAAACACTGGGTCTGTGCCTATCATAAGCTATGCAATTTTCATTTAAATCTGCCATTTCCGACTGCCTAAAATCTGCCGGCCCTGACTTTCATGTAGTGAAATGTGAAATTCATAGTGTATTCTAACATTTATTCAGAAGCTCTTTGTTGATGTCCTTCTGATAGCAAGTCCACTAGAGGACAGTAAATAATGATTTCTGACATTAATCAATTGTACAAGTACAAAAAATAAGTAAAAAAAAAAGAAAAAAGAAAAAAAAAATACAAAAAAGAGCTAGCATTTCAGCATGCAAATATGATGAGCTCATCACTGTTACATTGTGAATGCTACATTTTAAGTTAAAATCAACTTTAATTTAAAATTTCTTTTAAAAAGAGTTGTATAAAGCTAAGTCTAAATGCCATCTGTATGTTAAGGGGCTCTACCTGAATAAATTGGTTTAGTACTTCTGTCCAGATGAGTGTCTGTGAGCCGGCTTTTATGGAAACCACAGTGTAAAATTTCTGTAACCCTTAATCCAAGCTAATCCATTTACTATACAATTGGACTGACATTCTCAGTTGCCCTCAGTTGCGCATCTTGGTCTGACTGTGATGATGATCCCTCTGTCCGTCCCATTAAAAGAGAGATGTGCCTCTTCTCACTAATGGAAGGGAAAGAACTGGATTAACACACAATTTCATTGAGTGACAACACCAGGGAGAACACCAGAGTGTTCTCTTGCACTCTGATTCACCTGGTCTCTTTAAGCCATTGCTAATGTTCTATTGGTTCCAGGGCCACAGTTTGATGAGGTTTGGTTACATTTATACATGCTACAAGGTCTTAAATGGGCTTTGGAAACAGTGGAAATGACCTGGCTTGATTTTTATAGGCAAAACACAATGATTCATCCTCTATCAGGTAATGTACTGTAAACTGTTGTGGCTAAACTGCATCCACTAGCTGTAATGCAAACCAGATTAGTGGCTGAAAGCCATCAGACCTCCCGGTGACCCTTATATTCCGGCTGTGGTCTGTGTAATCAAAGTGAATTGGGATATGCTGATGATTTTCAGATAACAATCTACCTACTATCTAGTATCTGTCATATATAACTCGATTTGAGGGATCATGAGCTCTACAGTGACAGCTGATAATGCTCAGTTTCTCTCAGTGACTGAAGTTATCGTTGTCCAATAATTCATCAGAGCTTGTTCTTCTCAAGAATTGTTTATATTGGTAAATACGTATGAGCAATGTTAATGGCTTTATGGAAAAGTGGATCATTAGTAATTATTTCTGGGATATGTGTCTGTGGAAACATTTCCTTTAACTGTTTTATTTGTATATGATTTGAAAACGTGTGGGTTTGATTTATCCTTTAATCGTGTGTGTGGCCCTAATGGCGATTAGTCACTGTACCCTTATTTCCACTGTCATTTCCTTCAGCTTCATCACCGTTAGCCAACTCAGAATGGATTCACTGTGTATAAGTAGCACTGGTGAGTCATGTTACACTGACAGAACAGGAAGTGAAAGTTGTATAATGTAGAATCCACAGTTAGTACAAGTTTGTATTACTTTCATAAGTATATAATAGGATCTCCCCCTGTGACCTCAGTTGGAAAAGGTGTTAGCGTTGTTTGTGTTATTTAAGAGCTTTGGTCTAACATCGACGATGGTGTATGTACGTATGTAAGCCTACTTTGAATTATATAATATATTACGTGATAATGACAACATGGTGAATGTAGTATGTCTGGATCAAATTAAAAATTTAATTTTAAATTTATTTGAAAAAAGTATAATAGAGCTTGACTGATTAATTTTAATTTGCAAGCTAAAAATCATAAACATGTTCCTTCATACTTCAATTGTGATAAGTTTAGTTTCAAGCTTTAAAGTCAACATTTTTCCTATTTACTTTCTAAATGCACATTCCTGGTCTTATTTTTTTTAAATAATAAATAATTGTTGGATGTTTTTCCAAAGAAAAAATTGGTTGTCTACGTAAACTTTAATTAAAAATGTAGTAACTTCCTCTTCCTCTGAAAATGAATTTTCAGTAACTAGCAACTAGCAAAAAAATAGCAAAATTATTTCATGAATCATCCAGCACCTTCAACCCATCCACTTTAATAGGCTTCTGGAATAAATCTGGTAATTCCAGGCCCCTCAGGACCTTGAGTCACTCCTAATTCTCTCACATCAAACAAGAGTTCATCAAGATGTGAAATTGCTTACTCTAAGCTGCAAGTCTGTGCCCATTTAGCACATATTTCTTGGGAGAAACAGTGAAACACACGATTAACTATGTATCAGAGTTATGTAGTTTAATAGATACAAATGATTTTCTTCAGAACAACTACACCCGTGGTCTCTGAGTAAAATGATAAAGCTTGAGCGAAGAAAAGCGTTTTTACAGTAATATGCTGTAATAATAGTTCATTTTATTTGATATTCAAAAGGGAATTTTTTTTTTTATCCCACTATGAAAACATGGTAAATAATACCTATTACCTACACGCTAGATGTATGACAGCATGCGCTGGAATCAGAAGTTCCCTCTGTCTCCGCCAGGCGGCAGCGTGTAGTTGAAAGAAGCATCCAGTTGTTTGACAGCGGCAGACAGCGTGCGCGAAAGAATGTCTTAGGAAAATATCATTAAAGACAGAAATCCCTTGCATTTCACAGTGCAAACTCGGGACAGGTTTACTCTGGCTTAGAAAAAAGATTTCAAAAAGTAAAAGGAAGAGAATGCGTAAGCTTGCAGAGGTCGCACTATTTCAAACATAGACGAAATGAATGGATGGTTTTAATTTATAAACACGCGCTCTCGAGCTCTTCGCATTCATCTTTTAAACGAAAGTTCGACTCACTATTATTTAAATGCGTTATTTTGAATAGTATGAGACTTGAGGCGTTTCAAACACGTGAACAGAATATCATATATGACGAGCATCCCTTCGGCTCTGCCTGTCCCGCTGTCTGTCTCATCCTGCGCATCATCAAGCGCGCGCCCCGGGAAGCAGACGTAAAGAGGGTGAGCGAAACAGCTGGAGCTCTGCAATGGTCTTCTCATATGCTGAGAATCATTACATAACTGTCCTTGAGTGATTGTGATCGTAAGGTGACCGTAATTGAAACCACCTCCCAGCTGTAATAGATGACACCAACACAAATCGGTCACTCATCGGTGCTCTGGTTATAGCAGTGTCTGTTCAACACAGGCAGGGGCATTTATTTTACACATTAGATAGATAGATAGATAGATAGCAACAGTTGGCAACATCAACATTTTGCGTTAGGATCATTATTGATATAATTAACAATATCATTGTTTAAAGATTAGTTAAATGTGTGCGCCAAAAGACAGCTATTAGGGTTAACAGATTCTCGCCCCGAAAATATCCTAATTTTCATAGAAATTATTTAAAAAAAAGTTGACACCTGAAAGTTATATATAGAAAGAAAACAAATAACGAATGAATGAGTCAATATATGAATCACTGTGTATGAATATTCACAGGACTAGCATCGCGCACTACAGATGCGCATCTGAACAGCCAAGACATTTGAAATCAAAATCTGATATTGAACCAACATGTCTATGGTGTGGTACTGAATCCGTATAAGATCAGGTAACTTTTTTTTTAAACTTTTTTTTTTTTTGGTATAACCACGGGTTTAAATCCATGCTGCGTAATCAAGGTGTGACCGCATCATTAAGCGCTTATGATATAACCATATGCATATTCCGCGAGCGGCAGGTGATAAGTTTTCTCTCTCTCTCTCTCTCTCTCTCTCTCTCTCTCTCTCTCTCTCTCTCTCTCTCTCTCTCTCTTTTTCTTTGGGCTCTCTTCCAGGTCCCGCACGCTCCAGCGCCCGGCCCGTTCACTTTTCACCCCGCCTCAGTTCGGTGGGGTGGGGTAAGGGGGGAGCCGCTTGCACCCTGGCCGAATGCCGCCTCACTGCCTCCGCTATATAAACACACATTGGAAGCTCGCTGTGCGACTCGAACTCACATTGAGAAACTGTATGTGAAGAGAGAGAGCTAGAGCGCAAGAGAGAGGTAGAGAGTGAAACCGCATCAGAAAAAGGGCTAGAGAGACGCACTACAGTCATCTGAAGATTTTACTGCTCATAGGCATCAAACTTCGGAGGATTATTTCTTTCATTTATTTCTGCGTCTTCCTTATGACCATTACTTGAAATTGAGTGCATTTAAAGAGATTATATCGAGTTTTCCTGTAAGATACTTTAAGTATTATTATTTTTCAGAAAGTAACTAAAGAGTTTGAAAGTTAAAACAAAAATTCCAACTCAAGTTTGACAAGTTCACTCCAAATTTACATTTTGAAATTTTACATTTAAAATTCACGGGAATATTGGACAGCGATTTGCAAAATCTAAAATGATATACAAACATTTAAGATCGATTTGTAATATCCAGCATTCTGTTAATTAAACACTTAATTTTATTCATTACAAAACTTTGTTGCGTTGCCTTTTGGTGAGAGAATCTGCTCAGCTATTTTTGCTTTTGAGATTAATTGTAACAGAAAATCATATCTAACACAGCAAGTCACTCATATACTCCTGAGAAGGCTTAACCACTGTAGTGCTCATCACTCCAAAGAGATATTTGAAAGCAGCCCCGGACGTTCACAGCCATGCTCTTCGAGAGTTTTGACCTGGTCTCGGCGCTGGCGACGCTGGCTGCGTGTTTAGTGTCCATGGCACTTCTTCTGGCCGTGTCCCAGCAGCTCTGGCAGCTGAGATGGACCGCAACACGGGACAAGAGTTGCAAGCTGCCCATGCCCAAAGGCTCCATGGGGTTCCCCATCATTGGAGAAACATGCCACTGGTTCTTTCAGGTAAGAGCTCCATCTCCTTGTGTCTTTCCAAGTTTCCAGTCGCCTTGCTGTCGCACGCACACCGCTCCGGTGCGCGCCAAGCACCGCGGGTTCGTGCGTTCACCAGTGCATATAGTTTCCATGTAGGTAACTGGATTGTTAAAGACACATAAAGAGTAGGATAACGTCCACTAATGCTTTTCGCACGTGTGTGCTCGTGCGTAATAATGCGCGTTAAAACGACAACAGCCTGCAGGTTAGTTATTCCCACGTGTGCAATTTCATCCGTGCCATATTTCCATGGTGTTAATAAGCTGTCTGTTTTAGATAGCCGTCAGTTTTTGTTTCATACAGCCAGTTCTCAATCCACGTGGAACAACCTGTTTGCAGCTGCCAAGAAAGCCGCGCTCCGTTCCAGAAATATTGTAGTCCTTGGCTTCCGATGCGCGCGAGAACACAGCCACTGAGCCCCGCTTGTCAAAGCGCGCATAAACTGTCCTGGGCGCGCGGGATGATATTGATTGCGAGGGCAGGTAGTGTCGCGCTTTCATTGAGCTTCTGTATAATTACGCGCGCCGGTTACTCTAGAAGAGCCCGCGTGTTGTGAATGATGCCGTGCCGTTCTGTCATAATACCCAGAGAGCGCGGAGTGCGCATACAGTATGGAGGGGTTCTAAAAATCAGCCCAGTGCCCATAATGTGCGTGTGTTTTTTAAGTAGTTTATTAGACGACCCTAAGCTGTAAAAAAAGAAAGTAAAAATCGTGAATAAATGTCTTTCTATATTAAATCCATGGTGCGCACTGGGATGTTTCTGGACCATTGGCTTGCAGTAGCTGGAGTGGGTTGCTTTAAACTGAGATTTGCTAAGATTCAATGAGGAGGAATGTCCTGGTCTGAGCGGTGTACAGATCAAATTCTCTGGTCAGGAATAGATTCTCCAAACTTGCTGGAAATCCAGAAGAGAATTTCCGTGCAATTGGCAGGCTCTCTACAAAAACAAACAGGCTTGACTACATCTCAGAGTTATATAGGCTATTTAAAATCGATAGCCAAATTGGACTGGTCCATTTGTGGCAAACTTATGTTATTCCTTATTTCTATAGTTCAAGGCATTCAGGACTGTGAGTTTGACTTGTTGATATCTCTCTTTATTGTGCTTCTGAATACATGCACTGCTTTTACACCGTCTGTGTATATCAAAACATCCAAGACTTTGTCGGTTAGCTCCTTCTGTGGTCCATATATCTCTCTGTCTCCTTAAGACTCCGCGAAGCAGCAGCTGAACCATAAGTGGGTCAAATCTGTGATTGACATAGATTTATGGACTCAAAGGAGTTAAATTTTTTGTTATGCGTACTCTTGCGGTGTGTCTGCCATTATGAATTATGAAATGATTTTGTATTTTGCCTGTGTATGAATTTTTTCAGTTGACCACAAAAAATATCTGGTCAGAACTTTTTCTTTGTCCCCTTCTCAACTGTGCTCCAAGTTTTGGCTGAAATGGAGCATAAACTTAACTATGACAATGCCAGGGCCACTTTTTTGTGGGCCGATCAATTATGGTGAGTTCAGATTGAACAATAAGATATGATAGCTATGAATTCCTTAATTAATTATGCATTGGTTTTCAATTGTAGCAATAACTCCTTGATATTGCACAGTTCACCCAGTGGGCAACCCTCCCTTACCCCTACCCCATGTCTCCACCTTGACCCAAATCGCTCCAGTCTGGGTGGCAATAAAGCCGCCCACCAGGGGGTCAAAAACGCACCCTCACCCTGGGACAAAGACTACATGGCTTGGGGCTCTGATCAGAATTCCAGAGAGCATGGCCTATACAGACCTGGGAGATTTAGGAACAGTCTTCCAGCATCCCCTCTCTCTCGCTTTCTGGCTCTCTCCTGGGGCTTGTCGGGATTAGCGAGCATGAAACGGGCATGACTGGCACCAGTGCGGTGTGGCCCCTTTTTCACCTCTGGAACGCACCACCAACCCCTCAAACAGCCTCTTGTCTTTAGGAACAGGGGACGGGGGGTGAAAGCGGAGGGGGCTTGGCAGCAGTAGTGGGAGGAGGAGGAAGGTAGGGGATAGAAAAGAGAAGAAAAGGGGGTCCCCGGGGTGAGCGCTCACACTGCACTGAACAACCATAATCTCTCTCCACAAAGTGTTTCCAGGTCAAAGGGGAGCCCATTCTCTCAGCTCGCCACATTTAGGTTCTTTGCGCTTAATTGTCTCGTGGGCTTTGCCGTTCGTTCGGCATTAAGCGAAATAATTTCTCTCTGGTGCTGATTGCTGATTCCAACAGCATTGCCGGAAATTCCCATATCCCATATCATTTATGCATAGTCATGTGTCTCCAAGCACACCCTCTTTGGCGGGTACACCCAAGGGTGACTGATGGCCAAATAATGGGACCTCAAGTCCTACTGCTTCTGCTCGCTCTCCCCGCCCTCTCTTTGCAGAAATGCTGTCTATACCCCAATGGAGACGGGCCAATGCACACATCCTGAGAGATTCCAACGGGCTATTTCAGTAAATATTATCTTTATTTACGCTGTGACTGTGGGTCAACGCACAGAGAACTCCCCCCGCGCAGTTACCTGCCGCTCTGAACCAATAAACACAGCAGCTCCCAGACTAAGCCATGCAGACATATACATACACACACACACACACACACATGCATATATACAGAAGGATCTGAGGACAAGGGTCAGAATAATGAATGATAGAAATAAAGAGCACGGAGCAAAATGATGTGCCAAGCAAAACTTGCCGTACACTTTTCAAATCCCCCTGCTCCATCTATCTTTCTTTTCTTCTCGTCTTTCTTTATGGCGGTCGTACGCTGAAGAAACACATTGGGGGGATTCAAAATGTGTATGAAATTGCACCCCCCAGTCCCTCGCGTAGCACCCCTGTGTTAGCTCAACCGTAGCTGATCTGAATAAATATAATTAAAAGGGTTTTTTGTGATTTTAATAAAGGGGTCATTTGTATAACATTTCCACTGGCACACAAAGGCTACATTTATGTAGCGGGAGGCTCGACTGGTGTCCAATTTACACAGAAATTTGTATTTTTAGTCCTGCGCACTCTGTGTGGAATGGGCCAGTGGAAAAAAGCGGTCCTCTTTATTGCGCCCCCTTGTAAAATATCTGATAAATTTCTTTTCAAAATAAAAGAAACTATTGAACGTGGCGAGTTAACCCGTTCACCGCCAGAGGCATAGAACAGGCATGTTTTGTGTGAGGTCAAAGATCACATAACTGAACACACGTAAACACATCTGATTTGTTCAACTGTTTTGAAATACAATAATCTGTTATTTGTTTTATTTTTTATTTATTGTCTATTTCATTCGGATTCTAAGGCTTTAAATACGTCAAGGATAAAAACTATGTGGCTGCATGAGCTTCTGACACAGATGTTCTCCTCCCAAGAGCCCATTATCGTCTTGAAGTGACGTTTGACATGTGTTTCGCGGTCCAAATGACTGTGGAAAGCTTTTGGGTCTTATCGCTGAAGATCATCTAACCTCAACCTCTAACGGAGTTCTTGAACCCAATCTGCCTTCGCTCAAAACAAACAGGCTTTAATTTGAGTGACAGCCGATTTCACTTGTTTTTAAGAAAACGAGCTCGGAGCAACAAAGTAACTGTAACCGTGCATGCGTGCAGAAGTGGACGGACGCACCGAGCACATTCATGTGTTTGACAGTGCAAGTAAGCTGCAGATTATTACCTCATTGCTTTTCCAGGGTGTGTGGAGATTTTGTGCGTCAGTGACCCTTTTGGGTTTTTTGTTTTATTTTCGTTCTCTGCACGTCTGAGCTTCTGTGGCCTTGTGAAATGAGGGAGGACATTTCTCACCTTCTAGCCAAATGACATCTGCGCGGCCAAGCCCAGCGCGTTTGTCTCCACATTTTGCCTCACGACCTGTTCTGCTATTTCCAGCCCGCCGAGTCACTTTTCTATAAAGTAGACTGTGAACATTAAACCATTCTAATCACATTTTCTTATGCTCACCTCACTGTCAATCACTTCCAAGTAAGAAAACCATGACCTTTTCCCACCTTCTTTCTGTGTTTTGTACTTTTCACTTGTACTACACAGGTCAGGACTGGATCCTTTCTGGCTGCCCTTCTGTGTACACTTGTTTTAGAGGGAACCGTTGGCCCCTACATGTGTAAATACACACATGTAGATGTGAGAAATGTACATGTATATGTGTTTTTGGTGATGTAGTGTGTGACCATACACTGCACAGTTTCACTACTCCTAGAATGATCAAACACACCAAGTTCACACAGGTTACACATGACGTCAAAATAGAAATCGTCTGAAGGGGAAATATGACAGAACAACGACCATAAACAAACATAATATAATACAAATTACAAGTTCACTTGTGAATAAATGTGTTTATACACAGAAATCAACAGAGAGAGAGAGTTAGCCAGTGCCCTTATGTTGGGCATGTGTGAAAGACGGCCTTGTCCTGGGTCTGTCAGGTTGAAAACGGCTTCTTTCTCTTTCTCATACTGAATGGTCCCACTGCTGAGAGGTGAGCACACACATACATACACACAATCATCCATCATTACACACACTCAGTTCTCACCATGTGGTGAAAGATACTGCATTTATTTTCTCCCCTCTTCCCCTGCATTGCTTTTGGATGTGTGTGTGTGTGTGCATGTGGTTGTTCATGTCAGCATTACCTCTTGCCCTCACACTCACCTGATATGTGAAATCCTCAGTGTCTTTAAGTATAGCCTGGCTGTGAGCTGGCCAGTGATTATTTCTCTCACCCCACACACTGTTCACGCAGCGGCTGTGCCCCCTGTCTAACACCTGGCGAGGTCCCGGGATGCCATGTGTCTGTTTGGCCATGGTCAGAGTTTCTTTGGGGGAAACTCCGGTCATACTGTTTTAGAAAAACAACCTAAAACCGTTTCTTACTGTCTAAAACTTGTTTTTCCGCTTGTTCCGATTGGTCGGTTATGACTCTAGAATCTGGAATTCTTTCACCTCTTCCTGATGAGGAACCAAAAAAGGCTTTGGATATGATATAATCCCGCCAAAACTATAAAACCCAAAACAGTCATTTGCTGGAAAAATTGTGAAAAATGAGAAGGAGAAGTGTGAACGTGTGAAATATGGTTTAAGTTGTCCACTACTGCAGAATTTACAGCCATATTTTCTCCCACATGTTCAGCCAGGTCTGGTTAAATTTTGGCAGTTGAAAAAGTGAGACTTAATCCCCTTTTGTCTGACCTTGTCTAACCTCAGTGTGCATGTATCTTGTTAGTTTGATTTTATAATCTCACAATTTAATTAACCGATAATTTGTTATAGGATTTTAGGGGGGTACGTGTGGATCGTAAGACATTTGCAATCACGACAGCCAGTCGTGAGCTAAGGTTGTCATTTAAGGTCTCTGACAATATGGAGGTGTTAGCTGAGTAAGTCAGCCAAGGTCAAAGGTGAGCAGAGAGCATAAGAGCATGAGTAAGATCAAGCAAGTAAAGTGAAAACGGAGAACTAAAGCATCCGCTGTCAGATGTTAGGATGACATCTGACAGACGTTTTGTGCGTTATTAGATGCTTGGAAAAAATCATTAGAATGCAATGCATTTCAGATGATGCACGTACATTTAGGCTCTTTATTATTTGCCAGCAAATGTTATAAAAAAGTTCCAAAGACAAAAAAGGCCAAGACATCATTCATGAACTAATCTTGTTATTTGTTTATATATAGAAGTGAGAAACCCAGCCTCAGACCACAAATACACAAAAAGGGGTGGAACGCTTATTTGCCCATCTCAAAAGAGATTGGTTACTTGACTGATGGCACACAGGAAGGATGTTGGGAAGTGCTTGCCCTCAGAGTTCAAGCAGCAATATGCACAGGGCTTGTCCCTTAAATTTGAGACCAGGAAATGGTGGGAAAGTGAGTGTGACATGAGCTTCTCTGTCCATACATATATTCTAAAGAGAGTATAAAACCTCCCGGAAATATGCAATTTGAATTTCACCATCTTTGCTTATTGGTTCTTAGTTCTGAACATAAGTAATATTATCATCTGAACATCATAAATGTCATAAAAGCCCTCCATATGGAAATCTGTCAATAGCAAAAAAAAAAAAAAAAAACCCATCAGAATACACACAGCTACTTTTGAATGGCCATTAATGTAGAAAGCAGAAAGATGCCTTTTGCTTGCAAAATGGTGTAGTTACAACATCTACCAGCAGAGGCTAACTAGATTCTTGCATTAACTCTATTCTTTTTTTCCTCTGTGATAGCTACTGGAATGAATTTACTTGTTGTTTAACCCCATGTCATTTGTTTTAGTGTTTTTGGTTTGAATACCCTTGTTGGCTATTCGTTTCATAGTTGGACTGAACAGGCATTAACACACAGAAGCATGCATAGCATGCTGAGGTGAAGTGTATTCAGACTAGTTTCTCTCAGCCAAACAGGAAAAAAGCCTTGCATGCTGCTAAATTTATCCCTGAAAATAAGAGTGTGAGTGTTGGAGTGTGCTTGATGAAAATGGTCACAAAATTTGGTAAGGGGAGGGGGAAGGGTGGCAAGGGGAGCAAACAGCTCTACTGCCACTTCCTGCCATGGGGTCAGTATGTGTGTGTGAGGCTGAGAGGTTACAGGCCGTCTTTATGTGCTCAGCAGAAGTCTTGAGGGCTAGAGACAATTACTGTGTGTGTTATATGGAGCAACTCACTCCAAAGCTATAAGAGTTTGTATCATGTTTGTAACTCTACTGAACTGAAGGTGAATGTGCATAATGACTATAGATTAGTTTTACTTTAGTATTGTGTAAAATAATGCATTTAATTATATACATACAGCATCAATGTTGCAACGTTGTAACATTTTAGTCAGGCAGATGTTATGGTTACACTTGGGCATGAGACACCATTCAGGTTCATGTCTCCTGCCCTGAGAAAGCCTGAAGTGTGTTGCTGTAACACTTAAACGTCCCATTCAGATGTTTGGGGAAATCACTCTGCTTGTTCTTAAACTGTAGAGGTTAATGGATCAAAGGTGAAAGTTTGCAGTATATGTACTGGATTCCTTGCTGATTAGCACATTCAGACACGGCAACATCTCAGAGCTAATGGCTGCGATCATATACTCATTAGATCACTTTTCTCTGATCCTGAAGGCTAAGCCTGAGCCCTTTCTTAGCTAAAGCTAACCCAACTGTATAAAGAATGCTGTGAACGGGACCCATATGCCCTTACAATACAAAAACAAACAAGAGGGCTAATCCCACAAGGCTAACACCCTTCATTCCAAATACTTATTAGCCCTAACACCTCATTAAATCTGTAATATTCAGACGGAATCCCCTTAGCCTGCAGTGTTGTTTAATTTTAAGAGTTATTACTAGGCTAAAGGTTAATCATTCAATTGGAACTACAAAGGTAAAAATGCTTTTCAGTTTATAGTAGAAAATGGACGGCTGTGTTTGGCAGAAAAAGCACAGTGACAATGTTTTGGGTATGCTGGTGATATCATATTTTTCATTATTTTTAACTAAAAAATCGTAATATTAACAATATTGTACAGTACTGAACAGTATTGTCTTAAAATGAATTAAAAGGTAATTTATACTCTTGAAATCTGTCTGCTCCACTATTCAATGCCTATGAATATATGCAGCTAATGTATTTTCTTATTTTTCCATCTGCTTCTCTTTTTCAGGGTGCAGGTTTCCATGCATCAAGGAGGCAGAAGTATGGGAACGTATTCAAGACCCACCTGCTCGGGCGGCCGCTGATCCGGGTGACGGGGGCAGAGAACGTGCGTAAGGTTCTGATGGGAGAGCACAGCCTGGTCACTGTGGACTGGCCCCAAAGCACCAGCACTCTACTGGGTCCCAACAGTCTGGCCAACTCTATAGGAGACATCCACCGCAAAAGGAGAAAGGTCCATATCCAGCTGTTTACTACTCAAATGTAGTTTCATTATGTGTGGGAACCATCCTTATCTCCTAATGGATGGTTTTTGTGTGCTCCATTTCCCTGCCTTGCCAATGAAAAATGTTTTGAATTAGTGAAAGGACAAAACAGAGAGTAAGAACAAGAGATGGACTGAAAGAAACTAGATAGAACATCAAATGGAAATCTCTGCCAAAAGTCTGCCATCCATAGGTCCAGATTTGGAGACAGATACCCACAATGCCTTGCTCCTCTGTTACGCATAACAGTCTGCTCACAATGACCACATGGAGGATTACGCTTATAACTAGTTTCTCCTCAAACCCAACCCATTGTTCTGGGACAAAATAGCTTTTTTGTAGACCCTGGTCCTCTTCAGTCACTTGGAGGCTTGAGTTTCACCCCACACACCTGTTCCATTGAAGGGTCAGCGGGGTGTAATCAGTCTGGTTAATCCTCCAGGTCCAGGGCCTCATGCAAACTCCCTAATGACTGCTAATTAGTCAGCCTGCTTCAGACGGACAAAGACCGCCTTATGGACCCCCTCCAACCAGGTTCCAATGTCCCGCTTTGCACACTAATGTCATAAGTGTATTTTCATTTGTTTTCCAACCTCTCTGGAGATTCTGGAGTCTGTATTTTTGACTGGATGGGTACTTTCATCAACAAGCCATGTTCTGTCCCTAAGTCCTCTGGGACGTCCCGTTCTAGGATTCACTGTAAAATGCCCCTTTGAAGAGAAAGATGCTGAGTGCAAGCATAGGATACAAATGGCTCAAAGAGCTCCGGATGTAGCCAGTGATATAATTTCCTAGAATATGACAAGTTATATTTGATGTTAAACAGACTTTGTGTCACTAACAAGATGCAGAACAGTTCACTGAGTAATATTAGACACTACCAAATCAGACAGAGCAGTAGACCTATCAAACAGTGAATTTGGTCAGGCATTGAATTTATTAGGTTGGCCAGTAGAGGGCACAGGATCTTAATTCTGCGCTCACCTGCTTACACAAAGTGCTCTCCCTGTGAATGAGAGATTTTGTTTTAGTCAGCGGGGCAGAGAGAGAGAGAGAGAGAGAGAGAGAAAAGAGGGAGAGATTGGAAAAGTAGAGAGAAGTGTAAAGAAAGTGAATGGTTTGGGGGAGAGAATAAAGAGGTCTTTACATTCTGGTCAAAGCAGCAGCTTTGAGCAGTTTCATATAATTTAAGACATATGGAAATTATTAGGGTGGGGGAGTTTTAAAAGGCTGTGTGTGTATGTGTGTGGAAAGTGCAGTACAAGAAGTCACGTTTTGTAATGAAGACAGGCGGCTGTTTTTTTTCCAGTAGTGTTCTAAATCCTGTATAATGGGGACTGGCATTAGTGGAGCTTGACTGACGTCTGTCTACTACGCAAAGAATCGCAATAGGAAAATAGTAACCTTCAAAAAATCCCAAACCAATAAGCAGTATAAATATGGTGTAGTATTTCTATATTAGTGTATGGGTAGTAGCTAAGAGAGATGTGTGAGGCAAACATGCTTGTAGCCACTCGTTTTTTTTCTCCACACATGTGGGCCGCTATGACGTACCAGAAGAGATGTTAGTAATGTAGTGGACAGATCACTGGAGGTTTTATATAAAGGGAGAAGGACCAAGTGTAAATAGGTAAAATAGGATTTTAATAACTAAATGATATACTAACAGCCAGTTAATTGTTAGAGTTAGAGATGAATAAGTGTGTCTGAGAAGAACAGCACAGAAAGGAGACATGGAGAAATGGACCTTGGCAAGAGAAAGTCAGACGTGAGGAGAGACAGGAGGAGGACACACAAGTCTCCGCCCCCTTCCCTTTACTACTGGAAAAAAGCGGGGAGGAGACGAGGTATTTGGAATGAGATGGCATATAAAAAGTGCTATTGTTAGTCGTGGAACATGGATGTTATTTCACTAAACAAACCAGCACAACTGAGGCACATTAGAAATGCGCTGCCGCAGCCAGGAAAATCTTACCTTCGCCTTTCACCCTCAGTGCTGATGCAGAGGGAAACTCTCTCAGATATTCTGAGAGAGAGGTGGAGGTAGGTGAGTGGCAGTTAAGAGTATGAGAAGGTCAAAAATAGTGAGGACTTCAGAATTAATGAGAATGTTTCATGCTTCAAACTATTAGACAAATAAGCTTGGCCTTTAAGTCTCGACTGTGGCTTCAGGATAATATTTTCATGACATTTCTTGCCTGTAGAGCACAGATGTGCTATTTTGTGACAGGTGATGTGATTCATGGACCAGCTGCATTGTGGGAAGTGTAGTTCAACAATGCAGGTTCATAAGCCTGAGTCAAAAGCAAATGTTTAGAGCTTTTGGAACAGTACCTCTGCTGTCAGATAGTGTCACATATCTGGACAGGCTCATAAACCTGCATGTTTTTGGAAGCAGATCCCTTCCATTGCTCCCTTGGGCCAATTAGATCATTGTCTAAGTATCTTTGGTAAAATACATCCTTCTTATGATCAGATCCAGTTTTGAGCTAAAACGGGACTTATACCTATAATGTTATAAAAACTGATTGCAAAACTATATATCATGTCATATTTGTTCTCTATCACATTTGGCAAAACAGCAGACTGACCTCCCTTTCAATTGTATTTCTCAGATCTTTGCTAAAGTCTTCAGTCATGAGGCTCTGGAGAGCTACTTGCCCAAGATCCAGCAGGTCATACAGGAAAACCTGCGGGTGTGGAGCTCCAATCCTGAACCCATCAACGTGTACCGTGAGTCCCAGCGGCTCTCCTTCCACATGGCGGTGCGTGTGCTCCTGGGCTTCCGAGTCTCTGAAGAGGAGATGCGCTGTCTTTTCCACACTTTCCAGGATTTTGTGGAGAATGTTTTTAGCCTTCCCATCGACCTGCCGTTTAGTGGTTATAGGAAGGTAAATTGTCAATATGTATTGTCTAAATCACTTGAAAATTGAGAAATGAATTAGATTGTCTCTGTGTATTAGGCACACAGTGATAGATCAGTACTAATAAACTCCAACTAATGAACTTGTTTTGTGTGTGTTTGCAGGGTATTCGTGCAAGAGACTCACTCCAGAAAAGCATAGAAAAAGCCATCAGAGAGAAACCACTCCACACACAGGGGAAAGATTACACCGATGCTCTTGATGTGCTTCTAGAAAGCGCCAAAGAGAACAACACAGAGCTTACGATGCAGGAGCTGAAGGTGAGCGAAGCACCATTAGCTATGTTTCCATCCACCTATTTTTATGTGCGTTTTGGGATATTGCATAAAAAAAAACACTAAACGGAAAAGCCAAGATGTGCATAAATTCTAAAAACACGCATAAAAAAACGTATTGGCTCATTTGAGGCAGATACATTTTTTAATCCGATAAGAAGACATGCACATAAACTACATTGGAAACACATTTACCAAATATATTCCTCGATGCGCAACAAAAAACTCATGTGAATGGTTTGGATTAATTCACTCAGCAGAAGCGTCTTACTTGATCACATTCCCAAACTCCAGGCAACCGAATGCAAGACAACATGGTGGCGTTTCGTCAGCACATTCTGAGGCGCAAGTAATTTGAGACGAAGGAGAAAAGAGCCACAGTGGCTTCCTCGATTGCAGTCATTTTTATTACAGGTATTTTGCGGCAATTTCCCAGGAAGTGACGATTTTGCTCTCTTGAACACATGGGATGGAAACGGTGCTTTATTCGCAAATGTTTTATGCAACATTCCAAAGTTAAATTCACAACTTTGGATAGAAAAATAGCTTCAGCTATGTTCCAAAACTTTAGGGCTTAAAAAATTTTTAAGGCCTCACATGCACGCTTTCCTTTGAGAAGGCTGTTCCAAACTGTAATCAACAAAACAAGCAGTGAAAACAACTTAGTTAATCAGTTACTGTGAAACGAGAGAAATGTTGATTATAAATGTTCAGCATTATGATACTGCAACCTCAGATTGTTGGTTTTTTTTCTTCATGTCATTAGCTTAGCAACATACTAATGTCAAATTCCATTGCAATCAAATTTGAGCTCCTCTTGTGCACTTTGGCTACTGAACGCTATTTGTGTGAGCGACTTTTAAGATGGTTGTAGTGCATGTAGGGTGTTTCAAATCAGTCACTAAAGAGTTTCACTTCTGCTAGATTGCTTTCTCAGAAGGCAGCAGCCTAGGTAGGCACTAGAAAGCAAGGCAAGTCACTAGATGCTGAAACAGAGTAGCTGCCTAGTCTGCATATTAGTGGACTTCTTTGACACAATGTGCTGTCTTACTAAAACAGAGATATTATATCTCCGAACAGAGGCTCATTTCATGACAATTTGAGTTGTCATGTCTATTTAATGCTATAGATTGCATATCCATAAAACTGTTCATGGATTTTACCACACAGTGATCCTCCCAGTCTTTTTCTACTGATCATTTTCTTTGCACCAGATGATTTTGTTTTCAGTGTGAGGTCAACTTGTGATTACTTGATTACATAGTAAAGCAAAAAAGGAAGTCAACACTTTGATTTTGAGAGGCCAACAGTGACTCTCTGACAGCACACTTTACCCACTGACTGCTCTTTTTATTTCTCATCTCTCTCTCCTGCTCAGTTTTCTTGTGTCATGCCCAAACCAGGATGACAGACATTTAATGACACAGATAATAGTCAATAAATGCTTCCCTGTAGGCTATTGTTGCCTGGTTATTCCACTCAGCTCAGAGGTTTTAGCGTTTTTCTTTTCTAAGGTACATGTGTAGTCTCCTCAGACAGTGGCGGCAGGAGTGGCTCCCAGGCCTGTCAACACCAACTCACTGGCAAGCAGTTAAAAAAGGGAGGGAGAGAGAGAAAAAGAAACCTGTGTAAGATGGCTGCCAAACCTCAAAGAAAAAAGAAGAGAGAAGGAAAGAAAAGAAATAAAGAAGCTCCATCCTAAGAATTCAGAAAAGTCAGACTGCGGTGAAGTAGCTGCATGACTAGAGACAATATTATATATACTGTATATATATATATATATATATATATATATACACTCACCTAAAGGATTATTAGGAACACCATACTAATACTGTGTTTGACCCCCTTTTGCCTTCAGAACTGCCTTAATTCTACGTGGCATTGATTCAACAAGGTGCTGAAAGCATTCTTTAGAAATGTTGGCCCATATTGATAGGATAGCATCTTGCAGTTGATGGAGATTTGTGGGATGCACATCCAGGGCACGAAGCTCCCGTTCCACCACATCCCAAAGATGCTCTATTGGGTTGAGATCTGGTGACTGTGGGGGCCATTTTAGTACAGTGAACTCATTGTCATGTTCAAGAAACGATTCGAAACGATTCGAGCTTTGTGACATGGTGCATTATCTTGCTGGAAGTAGCCATCAGAGGATGGGTACATGGTAGTCATAAAGGGATGGACATGGTCAGAAACAATGCTCAGGTAGGCCGTGGCATTTAAACGATGCCCAATTGGCACTAAGGGGCCTAAAGTGTGCCAAGAAAACATCCCCCACACCATTACACCACCACCACCAGCCTGCACAGTGGTAACAAGGCATGATGGATCCATGTTCTCATTCTGTTTACGCCAAATTCTGACTCTACCATCTGAATGTCTCAACAGAAATCGAGACTCATCAGCCCAGGCAACATTTTTCCAGTCTTCAACTGTCCAATTTTGGTGAGCTCGTGTAAATTGTAGCCTCTTTTTCCTATTTGTAGTGGAGATGAGTGGTCCCGGTGGGGTCTTCTGCTGTTGTAGCCCATCCGCCTCAAGGTTGTGCGTGTTGTGGCTTCACAAATGCTTTGCTGCATACCTCGGTTGTAACGAGTGGTTATTTCAGTCAAAGTTGCTCTTCTATCAGCTTGAATCAGTCGGCCCATTCTCCTCTGACCTCTAGCATCATCAAGGCATTTTCGCCCACAGGACTGCCGCATACTGGATGTTTTTCCCTTTTCACACCATTCTTTGTAAACTCTAGAAATGGTTGTGCGTGAAAATCCCAGTAACTGAGCAGATTGTGAAATACTCAGACCGGCCCGTCTGGCACCAACAACCATGCCACGCTCAAAATTGCTTAAATCACCTTTCTTTCCCATTCTGACATTCAGTTTGGAGTTCAGGAGATTGTCTTGACCAGGACCACACCCCTAAATGCATTGAAGCAACTGCCATGTGATTGGTTGATTAGATAATTGCATTAATGAGAAATTGAACAGGTGTTCCTAATAATCCTTTAGGTGAGTGTATATAGTAATACTTTAGATTAGGGAACACACATTCACTATTAACTAGGAGTTTTCCCTCAATAAACTCCTAATTACTGCTTATTGTAGTTTCTGCAAAGTTTTACAACAGGAATCAAACGCAAATCATCAGTAACAGATGTCAATGTGCCAGAAGTGTCAAATGTCCATATCAAATGTCAAATGTGTCAAATGTCCATGTCTTCGAATAATGTCCATATATCAGTGTCATTGAGTTGAGTTACATCAACTTCTCTCTTTCTCCCTCAGGAGTCCACAATTGAACTGATCTTCGCTGCTTTTGCCACAACAGCCAGCGCCAGCACGTCTCTGATCATGCAACTGTTGAAACACCCTCCGGTGCTGGAGAAGCTGCGCGAGGAGCTGCGGAGTTGCGGCCTGCTGCATGATGGCTGTCTGTGCCAGGGTGAACTGCGCTTGGACAGCATCATTAGCCTCAAGTACCTGGACTGCGTGATCAAAGAGGTCCTGCGTCTCTTTGCCCCCGTGTCCGGAGGTTATCGCATTGCAACACAGACCTTTGAGCTGGATGTGAGTTGTTGTGGATTTGCAGCTACTTTCACCCAAAAATGAAAATTCTCTCATCATTTATCCTTATGTCTTTCCAAAACATGTATGACTTTCTTCTGTGTGAAACAAAAAAAAGTTTTGAAAAATGTCTCAGTGGTTTGGGAACATACAATGAAAGTCCAGTGTTGTTTGGATCACAGCGTTCTTTAAAATATCAGAGAAGAAGTCATACAGGTTTAGAACGACATGAGGATGAGTAAATGATGTCAGAATTCTCTTTTTTGGGTGAACAATGCTTTTAAAATTTTGTATTGTTGTTTATCTAATCAATGCTCATCTATTTTTATCATTCTAACCATTGTCATTTTAGTATTATTTTTATACTATTATAGTATTAGTGCTGTCAAATCGATTAATTTTGATTAATCGTATCAAAAAAGTTTGTGAATTAATATATATATATATATGCTGTCAAATGATTAATCGCGTTTACATAATATATGTGTGTGTACTGTGTATAATTATTATGTATATTTGAATGCACATACATACATGCATATATTTAAGAAATACTTGCATGTATATACTTTATATATATTTATATCATTTATATTATATATAAATATAAATATTTTATATATAAATAACACATTTTTCTTAAATATATACATTCATTTGTGTGTATGTATATATACATAATAATTATACACAGTACACACACATATATTATGTAAACACAAACTTTTATTTTGACTTACTTTTAACATAATATTTTGATTTAGCTTTTATTTTGTCAATTTTAGTTTTAATTTAATTTGAAGTTTTAGTAATTTGGTTTTGTGCCTTTGTCATTTTTATTATTATTTTAGTACTTAGTTGCCAAGGCAACATTTCTAATTTTTAATTTTTTCTTATATATATATTTATTTTTATTTTAAATAGTTGTAGCTTTAGTTTTAGTTAACAATAACAACACTGCTTATAACCTACGTTTTGTCCGTCTCTCAGGGTGTACAGGTACCTAAAGGTTGGAGTGTCATGTACAGCATCCGCGACACCCACGACACCTCAGCTGTGTTCAAGGACGTGGAGGCCTTCGACCCAGACCGGTTCAGCCCAGAGCGTAGTGAAGATCGTGAGGGCCGCTTCCACTACCTGCCCTTCGGTGGCGGAGTTCGCTCCTGCCTCGGCAAGCAGCTGGCCACTCTTTTCCTCAAACTCCTGGCTGTGGAGCTGGCTGGAGGGAGTCGCTTCGAGCTGGCCACGCGGACATTCCCCCGCTTGATTTCAGTCCCCGTGGTACACCCCACCGATGGCCTTCGTGTAAAATTCTTCGGCCTCGACTCCAACCAGAACCAGATCATGGCCAAGCCGAATGACATGCTGGATGCCACTGTGTGACAGACTGAGGAGAAGTAACAGACTTCATATTTTAAGCTGTCACCTGAAGTTCTGTAAAAGACTCTCATTTGCCAAAAATGTATAGTCTATCATTTGTAAAGAAGTATATCATAAATATATAAATTTAACTGAACGTATTGCTACATCAGGAGAGCACAAGAGGAAGGTTTCAGAAAAGAAGACAGATCCGGAGGGTTAAAGGAACAGTCATATAAGCCGATGTAGATTTCACAGGGTATGGCCAGTTCTGCTTTAACCAGCGCAGGACGGCTCTGGAGGAATCAGTCTTGAAATCATTTGAGATGAGTAGTTTTGTGTGAGTGTCTGGATGGTGAGTTCATTTATATGTATATACAGTATGTGTGTGTGTGTGTGTGTGTGTGTAAATACGCGGTGTGTTTTTTCGTGCAAATGTGTGCGTGTGCCTGTTTGCGTGCGTGGACAGGTTGTTATTCAGCTAAGGTATTAGCAGTTAGAGTAGGCAGTGTAAACTAGAATGAATGGGAGGACTGTGTAATTTACTCAGGTGTGTTAGCAGTACAGAAGGAGCTTTCAGACTAACCCAGTACTTGTTATACATGCTCTGTACATAAGAGACAATTCATAATATTCTTTTTAAGAGAGCGTGAAAAGGAGGCGAGAGAGACGAAGAGAGATATATAACTAGACAGAGACTATGAGAGAAAATGAACCTGTGCAGGCTCTCAAAACAAGCTATAGAGGGAATGAGGGACTCATTCCTGCTGCAAATTTTATATCTGAAGACATTTATGAAAAAAAAGCAAAGGTAAAAAAACTGTCGTAAACTGTCGTATATGCTGCTTTGGGAGTCGCTTTGTATTTATATGATGGAGCAGAGTGCCAACTGACCTCTGCTGCTCCACATCAATATATGAGGAAATTATACTGAACATACAGTAGATGATGGTGGAACGGAGTGGACAATCATCAGTCATTCACTCTATAAACCACCAATCAGGAGAATTTTCTTGAGATGCCTCTGAAGGGACTTTAAAAGAGTTTGAGTGAGAGGCAATAGGACTCTGGTTGAAACGAGCGACCCAGTGCGGGTTCTTTTTTCACTTCCTCTACAGGCCACGCAAAGGACTTTTCTTTGAGAAAATATGCCACTGATCTTTTTTTTAATGAATTAATGAATGGATGAATTAAAATAATGTCTGCTGCTTTCAGTGTACCATTTTCTAACAGAGAGTAGATCGCTACCTTCAGCTACAGTTTTGCTATTTCTAAGCAAATGTTGTGAGTGCAAGAGGAATTTCACCTATTAGAAAGCCAAGGGGTAAAGCATATTTGCATTGTCTAATATCCTAATATTCTTGCTATTAATATTATTATTGTAATAAATCTTATTTTAAGTGCTATTTTTGTTATATTTCAGAATAGAGTTCTAGTATAAGTAAAGTCTGTTGGTAAATACTGTTCTATTTAGAATGATATGGATTTCAGTTAAACTATATTGTACACTGTGTTTAAATGTTAATATGGTTTTATGTTATTGTAATAATTATAATTTTTGGTTATCATTATTATCATTGCATTTAGTTAATATTAATAAACAGAAGCACTTGCGAGGTATGTTTATTTTGAGTGCCATTTGACTACATGTTCTGATTGTTGAGTTTGTCTGTACATATATTTTATTCCTTTTTACAAATCCACATTTCACTTAGTTCAAATATGAATGTTTTCCCCTTCTTTTTTGTTACAGTGATTCTTAAATGTACTTGGTAATTTTATAAACCCTTGTAATAAACTATAATGTGAAAATCAATCATTCAGTCCTATGATCTTGCCTCATTCTGCTTAACAACATTAACAACTTCCTTTGCCACTTAGTCTCCAGGGTATTTGGATGTGTTTTGAACATGATTTTTAAAATGATGGCCAAATATTTTAATTGTTAACCGCATGCAAGTCTGTTTTACATCACCTAGGAACCACAGTATATCCCTTTGATGTTTGCAGTCATATTCTGTGAAGGAAAAAGAAAGCTGATCTCTTTGATGTTCTCCCTTTTTTGATGTGTTGATTCTTGATGCTCAGACCTTTGTGTTTGTATATATACACGGTAAATATATGATGAAGTAACAATACTATAAATAAAAAAAAATCACTGAAAAGTGACCACATACATCCTCAAGTTTCCACTAATACTTACAGTAGTGATATGGAGACACACATGCACACTGCAGACAATTCAACAAACAACAGCTTTATTAAATAGACGCCAGATGTGTTGACCAGCATTCACTTCAAAGAGCTGCCTTAGCACACAAACAACCATCCATAGTCTCATGGTTGCATGGTCGCACGGTTGCTTATTCATTTATGGCTTTATTTTTCAAAAATGCTGTTTAGTTATTAAAAATCATCCAAGTATGCCATACCAGCATTCTGGAAGATGTTATTAGAAAGGGTGCACAAAAGGGTAATGCCTTCATTTCAATATGTCTTTCATATGGACAATCACAGATTTTCTTTGAATAGAGCTTAATGAATTTTTAATGACAGTGATCCATGTTGTAAGTGAAAGCAGGACCACAAGAAAGCTTATCTATGCCATCACTATCTGGTTTCTCATTAGAGATCACTAATGGGGTCACTTCCTTTACCCTTTGTCTGATAACTTTATCAATACTGAAATTCAGATCAATGTTGATGATGATATTTACCCCATGACATAAAAAGCAAAAAGGTCAGAGTTCCATAGAAGACATTAATAGATGATTTTTATTCATGCAAATATTTTGAGCATGCTTACCCCTAAAGCAATTTATTGTAGTTTGAGCCAAATAGTCTTGGTGGCCATTGACCATTCACCTACTGTAGCCAGGTGTTGTGTGATGTGATCTTTGAAGGGACCATATGCTTTTCTCCCATTTTACCTTAATATTCATCTCCCCACCATTCGAGATTTTGCAAGATTTCCCGTGTTCACAGTCGGGAATCTGGTTGTTTGTGAATGGAATCTGTTAATGTGTGATGTGCTGTCTTGCAGTGGCGTTTCACAAAAATTCCTTCTGGCCATACAGCAACGACATTCCCAAATAATCATATTATATCTACACAAAATGTGGACAAAAATCCACCATACTAAAAGAATGTGATCGTAATGCACATACATGCATAGACTTAACAACAATACGAAATCAATGCAAATTCTGAAACTGCCCTATAAGCCTACACCGTGTCCTAACCATAGACTGTAAAAAAATATGGAATAAAGCCCCGCCCACACTCCTGCAGAATCGGTTTGTACAGTTTACTCATTATGTCGGTGTGAAATTAACAGTTATGGAAATGTAGAAATTAAAGGTGAAGCCTCAATCTCCTCCCGAAAAAAAGTCAGTTGGCACACTTGGGTCCTAACCAAATGCGACGTGTCGCGAGAAAATGTATCTTTTCCATGTTTTTTGTAGCCTACTAACCAGCAGTTTCTATTCGGCGGTGTTGCGTCTGAAGCAATGCTAATCTCAGGTGCAGATTATGTGCTTTATTTAATGTAAAAACAATTAATGTGAGTTTGAATATCATTTTTCGTGACCTTTAAAGACGGCCTACTGAATGCAACAATGGATAGGCTAATTCACTTCAGATCTTTAAAAATAAATGAAAGGAAATAACAATGTTCAAACTGTCAACTCAAGGTGAACAAAGAAGTGTATTCTATGATAATGTAAGGGTGGGTCGCCTACAGTGGTTCAGGCTGCAGGGTTGCCGAATGACTAAAGAAACGTTATCAGCAAGATGATAGAAAACTTTACATTTCTCGTCTTTACCACCCACTGCAACTTATACCAACGACGGAAATAAGCACAGTTACAATAGCAAAATATGTGGGAGAGCGTTGCTATAATGTGACTATATTGTATTACAATAGGTAGCACTTCAAAGTCAATACCAAATCAAAACTAGTTAGCACATCATTTGTAATAGAAAGGATTTAATGACAAAATCTGGTTATGGTTACACTTAAAATAGTTTCAAAATAGATGTATGAGATGATAAAAACTTATACCATTAACTGTACCCAGCATGAATAGAATGTTATCTGAGGGATAGAAAGTGAGAGAGAGGGAGAGAGAGGCTTTAGAAAAGAGAAGAGAGAAAGAGCCAGAGCAAAGAAGCCCCAGCGAAAGGAAGAGCCAGAGTGCAGGCCCAAGAAGAGAGAGCCAGAGAATCAAGAGAGACAGAGAAACAGTTACAATCTTCTTTTTATCTCTTCCTTGACCATGTGACTAAAACCCTAATGTGAGACATTCAAACTGACCAATCAGATAATTACAACTTCCCCCAATGTAAAGGTGTGACACACATTTGACCTACAGGCCTTCAGCATCTCTTTGTCTTTAGGAATGCCAAATGGCCCTTCTGATAAGAAAGATGGGGGTTGAAAACAGTAAAGCAAATTTCTTTGTTCAATTTCAAATATCAAATATCTTCGATTATTTTCAATCCTACAATAAAAAAAGATTATTTCAGTCACTCAGTATGTATTTTTAATCATGTTAAAATTAAATGATGTAAAATTTAGGAATTTGATAATGTACTTATCCATTTTGTTTCGAATACAGTCAGTGCGCTTGCAGAGAGCCCGCCCACATGCTCTTGTTGGCTCTGATTGGCTGTGATTTTTGATCTCTGGCCGAGGCTGGTTTGGACAGACAGCTTGCCGCTGGAAATCGCATCGCATCGCGTCTGGTTAGGACACGGCATTAGGCTTTTTAAATTTGCTTTTCAAAGCTGAAATTTCTGCCAAAGGCCAACTCTAGTAACAGAACGTGTCGGTTACGTATGTAACCCTCGTTCCCTTTCAGTCAGTACACTACGAGTTACGTCAGTTACTGACGGAATGGGGTTTCGCTTAGAAGCCTATCACCTTCGAGTTCTACAAAACGAGCCAATGGCATGAGAATGCCATAGGACTGTGGAATTTGCATAGCGCAACTCCGCCCCACCTCGTGGGTATAAAAGGATCTGCGCAGCAATCTTGCATTATGTTTCTGCTTCGGAGCCGAGTGCATCACTTGCCTTCTGAGCTTCTCTCTACAAGTAAGACGAGCGACTCTTCAGTGGTGTCGGTGTTCCAGCGAGTTCTGCATTCCTGCTGCTGATTTGTGCAGTGATCTGCCACAGAGTGTGTGTTCTCCCTGGGTGCTTCGGCGCTGCTGCAGAGTTTTTCCTCTTCTAAAAGAGCTACACAGGCACGTCTTTTTCAAGATGTCTCGCCCGTGTGTTTCTGGGTGCGGTCGCGTCATTCATCTGTCTGACAGCCACGAGCACTGTCTAGCGTGTTTGGGCTTTAATCACGCTGAGGCAGCGCTAGTGGATGAGTCATGTTTTCACTGCGGGAACATGACCATCGTGACGCTTAGATCGAGACTCAATGACCTCAGAAGGGATAGAATCCCCTCTGTCATACCCCAATCTAGTTCCTCTTCGCGAGGACCTACTTTGGCTGATGGCCAGGGTGATCTGAGGGTTATGGTGTGGGCCAACCTGACGAACATTCCTCAGCTTCCGATTGAGATGGCTGGTCCCTCACATCAGGGACCCAGCGTTTCATTCGGGGCTCCAGTGGATGGTATGATGTCGATCGCCGCATCACAAGGCGGACCTGAGTCCTCTGGAGATGAAGGTTCGGCTGCGCTGCCTCCTTCGGGAACGCTCAGCCCAAGCGTTTGAGGCTGGATGATTGGTTCCTGGGCACGAGGCATGCTGATCGCCTGCTACCGCCCCCAGGGCCATTCTTCCCGGAGGTTCATGAGGAAGTTACCAGTTCATGGAGGGCACCTTTTACTGCCTGTAATCATTCTGGTGCGACCTCAGCCTTCACTACCCTCGATGGAGGCGCGGCTAAAGGGTATGCGGGGATTCCCCCAGTGGAGCGCTCTGTTGCGATGCAGCTGCATCCTCAGAGTGCCTCCGCCTGGCGTGGTGATCCCAAGCGCCCGTCCAAAGCCCGTGGTTTCTCGTCCACCTTTGTGGCAGAGGCCTACAGAGCTGCGGGTCAGGCTGCGTCTGCTTTGCATGCCATGGCCATCCTGCAAGTATACCAGGCCAAGGTTTTAAAAACCATGCACAAGGGCGGTGCTGACCCAGGGCTTATGCAGGAAGTGCGCACTGCCACGACTGCGCTCTCCGAGCGACGAAGGTCACTGTGCAGTCCCTGGGTCAGGTGATGTCCACTTTGGTGGTCCAGGAGCTCTACCTATGGCTGAACTTGGCAGATATGAGGGAGTCTGAGCGAACCCGTTTCCTCAACTCCCCGATCTCCCAGACAAGCCTCTTCAGTGGCGCGGTCGAGGACTTTGCCCAGCAGTTCTCGGCCGCCCAGGAGCAGTCTGAGGTGTTCAAACATGTGCTATACCGCCGCCAGCCTAGCCGCCTCAGCCTGCCCGCCGCCGAGGACGCCCCCCTGTGGCTCCCGCCCCTCCCACCCAGCCTTCACCCGGGCCGTAGCGCAGAGGAGGTCGCAGTAAGGTGGCGCATCCCGTCTCTGCCCCTAAGCCTGCCAAATGCCAGGCTAAGCAGCACTCCTGAGACGGGCAGCTCAGAGATAGGTGTCAGTTCTTTTCAGGAGATGGTAGCAGGACCACTCCTTCCCCTGGTGGAGGGCCGGGGGAGAATCTTTTGTTCTCCACCGCTGGCATCATGGCCGGTGGTAACCAATATTTTAGAACTGACTTCCCTACCTCTGAGCTCCAAGAGGGCGCGGATGACAGTGTGCGATGCAACGCCTCGCCGCGCTCGTCCCCCTCTGTCGCCAGACCCCTGTCAGAGGAGGCCGCCGCGGAACGCTGGTCCTTCCCTGGCCTCCTCTGTCAGGACGCGGAACATGACCCCGCCCACACCTCAGGACTCTCCAATGCCTCCCACGTCTGGGCCGGTCATTCCGCCTCGCTGCCCCATCGTGGGTACGCCTGTCGTTCGCATGACCCCGCTGGTTCAATTTTTGGGAGCCTGGCTAGAGCTTCCCAATCTGTCCCGCTGGCTCGCTCGCACGATCAGGCTCGGCTATGCGATTCAGTTTGCACGGTCTCCTCCCCCATTAACTGTAACAGTAACTGACGGTAACGTCTCCGTTTCCTTCCTTCAGGGAACGAGGGTTACATACGTAACCGAGATGTTACCTGAAGGAGGGAACGGAGACGTTACGTCAGTGACTGACGGAATGGGGGTTTCGCTCAGAAGCCTATCACCTTCGAGTTCTACAAAACGAGCCAATGGCAAAACCATGCCATGGGTCTGCGGGATTTGCATAGCGCAACTCCGCCCCACGTACACATGCTCGGAGGAGACTTACCGTGGAAATACACATGTGGGGGTTGCCCAGAGGGGGAACCATGCACATGGAGGCACCTAGCCTAACACGAGGGCTGACCGAGCGGGCATGCACTCTGGTGTCGGCATCAGCAGTGCTGGAGGAACTCAGGGTTTAAAATAGCACACGCATCCAGTCCGTGGAGTGGAATTGCACAGCAAACGATGACACTGAGCCGGTCCTACTTACTGGCCACTGGGAGCGAGTACACGAGAGGACACTGGCTCTACACAGAGATTGTAGAATCTCGCAAATGTGTTAGGTGTCGCCCAGCCTGCAGCTCTGCAGTTAGCGAGGTGCCATGCGCTAGAGCCCAAAAGGAAGCAACACTCCTGGTGGAGTGTGCCTTCACCCCAAGGGGGCATGGCAGGCCTTGAACCTGGTATGCCAGGACAATGGTGTCCACTATCTAGTGAGACAACCTCTGCTTGGAGAGAGCCTTCCCTTTCTGCTGCCCTTCTTAACAGACAAAGAGCTGGTCTGAAGTCCTGAAACACCGCATCCTGTCTACGTGCGTACTGTGCAGAGCAGTGCCAAGGCTGGGTCTGCCTCCTCCAGGGGCAGCGCTTGCAGGTTCATCACCTGATCTCTGAAAGGAGTGGTGGGAACCTTGGGCACATATCCAGGCCACGGTCTCAAGATCACGTGAGAGTTAGCCGGCCCAAATTCCAGGCACGCTTCGTCAACCGAAAATGCCTGCAGGTCCCCTACCCTCTTGATGGAGGCCAAAGCAATCAAGAGCGCCGCCTTTATAGAGAGGAACTTAAGCTCAGCAGACTGCAGTGGCTCAAAGGGAGCTCTCTGCAGGGCAGATAGAACCACTGCGAGGTCCCAAGAGGGCATCTGTAGAGGGCGAGGTGGATTTAACCTCCTTGCTTCTCTAAGGAACCTGATGACTAGGTCATGCTGTCCTACCGTTTTTGAATCCACAGGGTCGTGGTGAGCAGAGATCGCAGCCACGTAAACCTTCAGGGTGGAAGGAGACAGCCTTCGTTCCAACCCTTCTTGGAGGAAGGAGAGCACAGACCCGATCAGGCATTTTCTGGGGTCTTCTCGGCAAGAAGAACACCAGGTGATGAAGAGGTTCCACTTCAGAGCATATGTGTGTCTCGTGGACAAGGCTCTAGCTGCAGTGATGGTAGCCACCACCTGAGGTGGTAGGGTACTCAAACCTTCCGTGTCCTGTCCAGAACTTACACGTGTAGGTTCCACAGGTCGGGATGCGGGTGCCAGAGGGTGCCCCGTCTCTGAGAAAGGAGCATCCGTGCCGAGGGTCCTCTCGGTCAGGGAGTAAAACCAGCGGCAATGGGAAGTGTCTGGGGAGGCAAACGGATCTACCTGTGCGTCGCCGAACAGTTCTCAAATCAGCTGAACCGACTGGGGATGGAGTCTCCATTCCCCGGGACATGGCCATTGTCGTGAGAGCTTGTTGGCTGCACGATTCAGCTCTCCCGGGATGTGAATGGCACTAAGCGACCTCAGATGCTTCTGACTCCATAGGAGGAGATGGCGGGCGAGTTGTGACATATGGCGGGAGCACAGACCACCCTGATGGTTGATGTACGCTACTGTCTCCATGTTGTCTGAATGGACCAGTACGTGCTTGTCCTTCAGCAGCGTTCAGAAACGGTGCAGGGCTAGACGTACGGCCAGCAACTCGAGGCAATTGACATGCCATAGGCGCTGGGGTCCTGTCCAGGAGCCCGCGGCAGCATGTCCATTGCACATGGCACCCCAGCCTGTGGCGGAGGCATCTGTTGAGACAACAACATGCCTGGAAACTCGGTCTAAGGGCACTCCGGCCCGTAGAAAAGAGAGGTTTGACAACGGGGTGAAGGTTTGACGGCAGGCCTGAGTGACTGGCACCCGGAGCGTGCCCTGTTGCCATGCCCATCTCAGGACTCGATCGCGAAGCCAGATAAATGGCGTTCCTGGACCACACAAGTGGACATCACCTGACCGAGAGAGCATGCAGCGTCGCCCGTAGGGCAAGTCCTGCATTAATGCAGGGTCAGCACTGCCCTCGTACATGCTTCTGAACACCTTGGCCTGGTGGACCTGCAAGATGGCCATAGCATGCAGGGCGGACGCGGCCTGGCCCGCAGCTCTGTAGGTCTTCGCCACCAGAGTAGACGAAAACCTACAGACCTTGGACAGGTGCTTTGGGTCACCACGCCAGGTGGAAGCGCTCCGAGGGCATAACTGCATCGCTACAGAACATTCCAACGGGGGGACCTCAGTGTACCCTTTGGCCATGGCGTCATTGAGAGCAGTGAAGGCGGAGGAGGCCGTCGAGCGATCGTGGAAAGTTAACGGGAACTTCCACGATTTCGAGACCTCCTCATGCACTTCCGGAAAGAAAGAAACTGGAGGCGGGTGCTGTCAGCACGGGCAGACCCCAAGAACCAATCGTCCAGCCTTGAGCGCTCGGGACATGGCGCAGGGTTCCACTCAAGCCCGATGCTCTCAGCTCCCTGGGCAAGCATGGCCGTCAGCTCCGGATCAGACTCGGGCAATGCTGGCACTCCCGAGGGAGGCAGCACAGCCGAATCCTCATCTTCGGAGGAATCCAGCCCACCTTGTGATGCGGCGATCGACATAGTATCATCCGCTGGCGTTCCAAATGAGACGCAGGGCCCACCACAGGATGAACCAACGACCTCACCCGGCAACACCACAGGTTGCAGTGTGCTAGAGGGGGGTATGGTCTGAGGAAGATTCATCGGATTGTTCCACACCGTCATCCTCAGATCACCCTGGCCACCAGCCAAAGTATCCCCTCTCGTGGAAGGGATAGACTGGGGTGTGGCAGAGGGGACTCTACCTCCTAGACGAAGGTCATGGAGTCTCGATCGAACATTGCGATGTTCATGTTCCCGCAGTGGGTACATGAGTCATCCACAAATGCTCTCTCGGCGTGCACTAAGCCCAAGCACGCAAGACAGCGTTCGTGCCCGTCAGACGGAACTAACTAGTCGACCGCACCCAGAAACACACGGGCGAGACATCTTGAAAAAGACGTGCCACGTGTAGCTCTTTTAGAAGAGGAGAAATACTCTACAGAATGCCGAAGCGCCCAGGGAGAACACACATTTAACACACGCTGTGCTAGATCACTGCACAGATCAGACAGGAATGCGGAACTCGCTGGAACGCGCCGTCACACCGACAGACTGGAGAGTCGCTCATCTTGAAGAGGAAGCTCAGAAGGCAAGTGAACACTCGGCTCCGAAGCAGAAACATAATGCGAGATTGCACACACAGCTCCTTATATACCCACGAGGTGGGGCGGAGTTGCGCTATGCAAATTCCGCAGACCCATGGCATTGTTTTGCCATTGGCTCGTTTTGTAGAACTCAAAGGTGATAGGCTTCTAAGCGAAACCCCCATTCCATCAGTCACTGATGTAACGCAGAGTGACTGACTGAAAGGGAACTAATGAGCAGCATCATGAGTTGTTTATTTCTCCTGTTTTGTCTGAATGCCAGGATATGGCAACTGCCATACTCTGCCATACATAAACTTGGTCACATTGCGGCACTCCACACACTATAGGAACAAAACTGTTAAATCTATGATTTTTTTTTAATCGTCATGTTTGTGGTCTCTAACATTTTGAAAATCTGATAAAATTTAAAAAATCTTTTAGTGTGGGCCAACCTTTACCCTCTTTGTCTTATCTGCTCTGATGCAGAACAATAGGTTTCTTTCAGTTTTCCACCCCCCTTTCCCAACCCTCCAAGGAATCCACATTTCCAACCACAATGTCTGTGAGTACGCCTGGTAGCAGATATTTGGAGGACATGAAGATGCTTCCAGGATTCTTGGGCTCTCTCATTGTCCTCAATGGAGAACACTCTGAGACATCTGTGAGACTGCTCTGAGCTAGCCATCCTTCTTCTCCGCAACATTCTTGATGAGCACTCAGATGTTTCCATTCCGTTTGCACATTTTCATGGATGAAACAGACAAAGGTCTCACTAAATGCACTCAAAAATCCAAGGACATTAAAACAGTTTCAACAAGCAGATTTGGACTACATTTGGGAACGAAGGGCTGTGACATTTGGAAAAGCACATGTCTGGTGTTCACACACAGACGCTGAGCAGATTTGGTTTTCATACGCTGTCCAGATTGGATCTTTTGTTAACTGCAGATGACAGAACAATTACTATAATAAAGTTGACCATTGCACATTTTCAGCATTGCTGCATAGTTAAATCTTAAATATTATATTTGTCTGTCATTATAGGCAAACATTAAAGATAAGACTTGAAGTGCAAGTGGACATGGGTTGTGTGTTAAAACACTTTTCATAACTGATTCTTACATCACAACATTACATTCAGTTATTCATTTTCAGATAAGTTTCTCTTTCATTCTGGCCATCTCTATGTTCATGGCAAGAGAGCTCATGCTTTTACATTTTTGTGGTTGTTTAGCATCAAATTTGTGATGGGAACAACCCCTGGCTTGCCAAAGAAGTACACCAACAGTGGGAGTAACGTGTACCGTTACAAAGTCACGGCGATGCACGCTTTCAATTTGTGGGTAATTGCTACAAGCTGATTTGGGGTTTAAAACTTTCAGCTGGGAAGGCAGGATGGAGTGATGACAGGACATGTTTGGTCCACGTTTGGTCACAGAACTACAATCAAGCCAAAACCCGCAAAAACAACAGGCATTCAGTGGGGTTGGACCAAGGTAAGTATACTTGCATTGGAGGAGATCAACATCTCTTCAGGAGAAACACTATATGAGATTATACACCTGACTAGCTTGAACAGCAAATTTGATTCGGCTGAAGGAGTTTGGGACAGCTGAATCAGATGTGGTTTGGAGAATCAAAATTTAATTCAGAACAGCATCCGTCAAGTAGGGAGATTTAATGTGGGGTATTCCTTTAATACTAGTGGTTCAATCTTCCATCTTTTGTTGTTTGATTCTTTAAACCAAACCATATTAACTTCCTTTCTAATTTTCAGTCTGAATTCACAAAGCCCTCATTGTGCTCTGAGTCTGGCTGACAGAATGTAGATCCAGAGAGTGTGTACATGTCGGTGTGTGACTGCATTCAGACTTTCATTCTGGCTTGTTTATGAACAATGACCTTTCTGGAGTGTGCTTCACACCATGTCCAGACGTTCCAGTGAATGGCCATCTATGTGTCTGTTCAATCTGGTACAGTTTTTTGGGAATAATGATTGGAAATTCACAGCATGATTCATTGACACAGCAGGGTCAAGTTGGAGACTAAAATAAACTCCGGTCTGACACTGCTTAGATATTCCAGATTAAAATAACACTCAAGTCTTTCCCATAAGCACATTTTCCTCTTCAGGTATAAAGCAGGACGATGGTGACATTCAAAGAGTTTTGCAAGAGGTGTAGGTGTGTAGTTCTGACATAAACATACGGGTGGAAACGGAGCAACTTTCTAAAGGTTAGATCTGGATGACTGCATTGATCACTGTTCTAGGAAAGAAACACTCACAGGTAAGGAATGAAATCCATATCATACACGTCTAGAACTTAAAATGATGCTGTTTCAATTCTTGGACCCCAAGGCACTTGAATGAATGAGGAAATACAAAACCATGATATTGTAGAAGAATAAAATGACTGGCTAGAAGAGAAGGACAACTTAAAACCACAATGTAAACGAAAATGCTATGAGGTTCCATCATCTTCAATAACCACAGTATTCAAATTTGTTCCATATGAAAATTATTCAGCTCATTACATAATTTTATTTGTGGCTCAAATTTTTTCTGAGATACTATTTCATGCAAATCTATTTAAAAAGAACTGTCATACACAACAAATACAATCAAGTAAAAACATACTAATATTTTAGCCATATTTAGAGCAGTATACCATTTAATTTTAATATTTTCTTTTTAAGTAATGCAGCCAAAAAATGTCTGTTTCGATCTCTAAACGTCACTGTGTTCGCTTCACTGCGTCACTCTCAGTTCCGCAGTGATCCTGTAGAATAAACAAAATCTCTTCTCAGGACATGTCTGTTCATATCAACTTGTTTATTTTCCACTGTCTGTTTGTACCTTTTTTATTTCAAGAATTTAGCGTTAAGTTTGTCAAAAACCACATAAGACAAAATTTGTGGGCAAATGTTGCAGATGTATGGTCCAAGCTGGAGGAGATCTAAAGCATGGACTGCCAGTGAAATGAGAACGTTGAAAGAGGGTTGCTTTATTTTTCAGTCTCAAATTACGTTGCAGCTTTGAGTGGAAATCAATCTTTAATTTTTTTTCTCAATAGTTAGTCAATGGAAAAAAATGACAAATGAGAAGCATAATTCTGATGAAATGATATTAAAAAGATGAAAAGATATTGCAGATTTTTTAAATTTAATTTTATTTGAGGGATACACACACAATGTCATGGTTAAAGATAAAACACTGGCACAGTTCAATGCATTAGGACCCAAAACCTCTCTCTAGGGGTTCACAGTGACTCATTTGTGCCACTTTGCTAATACAGTTGTTTTATTTGTTCCCACATTGTTCTCCACAAGTTAACATATCACTGATGTTTTAAGAAATAGGATAATTGTGTAAAATTAATGGTTAACTTGGTTCATTTCACCATTGCTTCACTGTAAACCCCAATAAGTCAGCAGAATTTAAAAAAGATTACATCAAATTTTTAAGTGAACAAACTCAAAGATTAAATTTTGATGTTGTACTAACAACTCATTTGATTGCATAAAAATATTTTGCCGTTAATTTCACTGTTAAATTTTACATTGTAGAGGCACCAAATTGACTTGTAATCTGTTTGTTTGAGAAGCTTGATGTGGCCAGATATAACATCAGTTATGATAGTCTTTGTGTTTAATGACTTTCTATACATTTTTAGCATCTTACCTTCAGGTAAATTGAGCTGAATGAGTACAATCTGAACACTGTCTCTGTAGAGCCTAAAGTCTCTGACAAACTGCATGATGAGTCACAAAATTGTCAAGCATCCAGAATTCAATTAGCACATCACAGCAACATATTCCTGCCTTCCCTATCAAATAAAACTTGTCCAAGTGACACCATCAGGACACCACACCCTGTTTGAGCTGCTTCTAAACATGTGTTTGATCTCCAGTCTCAACAAAACACGCTAAATGACACATTAAGGTCACTGACAGTTTAATGAGGGTTCAGCACTCTTCTGTGGTGGCGTATCTGTCAAACTGTTTTGTCTTGGTGGACACAAGCTGGCCACTAATGTTCGGACAAAGCCCAGGTCTGCAGGTTCATTCATTTGCTGGAGTGTCACGTCAGGTCACAACCCCTAAATCATCAGGACTCCAAATCGCAAAAGCATTATCTGGAATAGATTTACACCGAAATAAACTTCAGATGTGTGCACCTCTCTTTGCTTCCATTCATCCTCTCTTAACCGCTTGCAATTTCTTAACTGAGACATTCAGACGCGTTTCTGGATAGGCGCTTTTTTTCTGGACGGGCCCAGCGGAGGTATTGCTAATGTGAATTGGCTGAGTGAACCAAAGTCCCTCATCCTGTGTTTTCATTGACTTTCTCTCCAGCCCCAGGAGTACGAAAGCTAAGCTAATTAGTGCACCGCTGGTCTTTCTTCTCCTGCTCAAGTACAGTTACTGAGGTTTCATTTCTCATTTGGCTCGTTCTGTGGCCATCGCAATCAGTTGGAGCATTTAAACCTCCCAGTGACACTGGGAAAAACAGTGCCGGGAATGAAACTTTTTTTGGATCCTTAAAGCCAAATGCCCAGTCACGCTAACCTAAACCACCCTGGAAATCAAATGCAGTTCAAAAAACCTAATATGTAAATGTGAATCTCAGAGACTGGTAACAATATTGCAGTGTAGACATGAATGCTTTTCCTATAAACTGCATTTATTCAAAATATAAAGGGAAGAACAAACATCTACAGAGAATTAAGCATTGTACTTACAAAACATTTGCTTGGTTATTGCTTAAGCTCATTGCTTAAGAAAATATATTTTTTAAATTTTGGGGAAAGACAAAATGCACATTTTAAAATGGCCAATATATGGCCAAAATATATGATGAATTTTTTTATTTAAATCAATATTTTTGGGAAATTTTTGCAACCTTTTAAATATATTTAAAATATATATGTGACCCTGGACCACAAAACCAGTCATAAGGGTCAATTTTTGGAAATTGAGATTTATACATCATCTGAAAGTATGAAGTATGAATAAATAAGCTTTCCATTGATGTATTGTTTGTTAGGATAGGACAATATTTGGATGAGATACAACTATTTGAAAATCTGGAATCTGAGGGAGCAAAAAAATCTAAATATTGAGAAAATCGCCTTTAAAGTTGTCCAAATAAAGTCCTTAGCAATGCATATTACTACTAATAATACATTTTTGATATATTTACGGTAGGAAATTTACAAAATACCTTCATGGAACATGATCTTTACTTAATATCCTAATGATTTTTGGCATAAAAGAAAAATCTATAATTTTGACCCATACAATGTATTGTTGGCTATTGCCACAAATATACCCGTGCGACTTATGGCTGGTTTTGTGGTCCAGGGTCACATATATTTTTTTTCCTGTGGATATGGTGTTTGAAACTTGTTTTCTTTACAGGGTGCTTTCTTACACAAAACACTGACTGGGCAATCATGCAGTAAGGGATCTGGCTTCAGTCTCAGACACAGCTATTATCACTGCAGGAACACTGATTTCTCAATTAAGTCAGCTTGAGGAGGGCTTCACAAGTTTTTGGTTCTCTCTATCTGTCCAACAAAAGATAAATACGCTATGATGTCTTTGTGTTAAGATGCATGTGCAGGATAATACTTCTTCTGTGTCACTTAAAAAGATCATTAAACTGCAGGGAGACTAGATGGTTTAATCGCAACGCACTCAGTGTGTCGATGTCACAGTTTAGCGTCACATGTAGCACATTAAGGGGTCAGCGAATGAACTTTGATTAACTTTTACAAACCCCACTGTCGGCAATTTCGCTGATGACCTCACACGCTCATTCACACAAATGTGCTCACACACCGAACATAAGTCAAGATGAGTTCATCTGTAAAGTTCACACCAATAAATTACGAAGTACAGCAATAAGTGAAGCTTTTGGTCGTGGCGCTGAGAGACAAAAAATGATGTCATTTTTTTATTTATATCTAAAAACTGAAACACACAAGATACTAAATGGAATAGGGTGAATTCAGGGTGATTTGGACACTTTTTGCCATTGAGATGACTTGGGAAAAAGTGTCCCAGTCACCCTGAATTCACCCTAGCTGTTATGAAGCAGGATGAAAATCTAATTTTCTGTCTTTAATAAACCGGTGTGGTTTCATCTCCATTATGGTTTACTGGTTAACTTATCAGGGTGCAGCATTAAACCATAAAAGGGAAAGATTTCTAAATTAGAGCACTTAATGTAGACTCATATTTAACACAAAACGTCTGGAGTTTACCCCAGGGTGGGTTCACCCTAAAAGTGGATCTGAAAGGCCGTTCTCTACCAACGACTTAAAATTATGGTCATGTAAGTTAAATATAAACCCTGAAAGGCTAATGGAATCATACTTCATTTCCATACTCATGGTGGAAGCTGTTTTAGGCTGCCATTAATGCAGTCGTCTCCTCTGCTGGCAGGTGTCTCTTAATAGATGGGCTTTTCTTCCATTATACTGGAAACACATGTTTCATATCCATATTCTCCAATGCAGTTGTGGTCCAGTGAAGCAGCCAAAACATTCTGCAGCAAAAGAGTGACACGAGTGCTTTGTCTACATGCAGGAACCTCAAAGACACAAACAGAGGCGAAGGGAAAAAAGAAGTTGAAGAGGTAAGGGGAAAAGAGGAGAGATGTGAGAAGATAATGAAAAACAGAAGAAGTGGACGGAGTATATTAGCACCGAAGAAAAAGAGAGAGAGGGAATGAAGAGTCTAAAGTAAAAACCTTGGGTATTTTATCCAGCCATCTTGGTAAAGGCCGGTCTGGAGTCGGTAATTGGATTCATATTTCTGGACGTGCGATGGGGTGATACTGATCTACAAGAAGCCCCCCTGCCAACTCCGCAAATCAACACACGTGAAGCGGTGGAGTCGCTGTAAAAATAAGAGATTTAGAAAAGAAAAATCATATGTTTGCATTACTATTTTGCATTATCATATACATTGACTTGCTGTCCATGATGTAGGGCTCCACTCAAAGCTCTAAAAATTGAATTAGACCTCAATTTTGAGATGTAAACACTGTTGCTCATTTTGCTAACATCCACTATTTTTTCTAACTTGAACCACGCCCTTTCTTCAAAAACGTTAGCAAACTCAAACACACAAACAGGGAGCAATTCTGATGAAATTCAGCCTTAATATGAACGGTCTCTCTTTATTTTCGTTTAGCCTGAAGCATTTCTGTCAGCTACCTCAATCAGAGGCCTGTCCACACAAACACACTTACATGCACGCACAGCATGGACACACACACGTGCCTCTGGCCTTTCAAAATAAGAGCTATAGAGAAATGAATCCAGATGATGGGTGAAGAGATAGATAGATGAAGGATTCGAGGTCAGATCTGATGGAATTAGACTCACAAGTCAAAGGACATGCTTGTCACCATATTTTGAAAATACATGGTGACAAACATGTCCTGCAATTTTACAGTGATGAAAATGATTTTAAATAGTCATGAAACTCCAAATAAAAGGCAACATTCAATTACATGATAAACATTTGATTAAATAATGAGAAATATTTTGACTTTACTTTTCAAATATTTTGCTTTCCTGGGCCTTACATTAATGCAAGGTCTAACAATAGTGTGCAAAAAGCAAAACAAATAGTTTATAAATTATATATAATAAACATAAATTAAAAAAACACTTGCTCCTTGTTTTTTTTTTTGGTAATTGGTGTCAATGCTAAAAACTTTTATTTTGAAAATTCAAAACATTATATAAAAGTACTTCAAAGTTCAAAGTAAGAGAATGTGATTCAAATTGTTTTTTTTCCTCCCCTCAATTCATTTAAATGTATCATTGGTGTTATTGTTTGTGTTCAAGAACAAAAAAATCTATTTGTTATTTTGATATAATATTGACATGTTTTATGAGAATCTGTCACTGGTGTATAGTAGTTTGTAATAAAATAAAGTCAACAAAAATGAAGTTTTCCTTTAAGCTTCATAATGATGTCAAAAATTACCAACAACATTTATGTTCAAAAACTTAATTGAATTGAAAGCTTCAACATTTTTAAGAATGACCTATGCGCATACACTCTTCTACTGACTTGTGCTTTGTTTATTCTGGGCAGCCACATTTAAAACACTCATTATAGCGTCTTGTCATCACATGCACTTGACATGTTTGATTTACTGCTGTCAGTGTGCAGTTCCAGTCTATAATATGGAGTAGCATATCAAATGACCACATATTTTCTTTTCAGTGGCCGGGAACATAATGTCTTACCCTCTGAATAACCTTTGTGTTGTCTGACTGAGAAAAGAGAGGAAATGGGATCAGGACAGCTTTAAAGTGGGCTCCTTGAGAAGATGGGTGCTGGCATGCTTATCAGCAGTGGGTGCTAGCAGGAACGGATATGGGACACAACAACACACTGCAAAGATGTACAGATATGCAGTGCTGAAGCACTGTACACCTTTGTGAGGAAGCTGAGATGATGATTCGTGTCCTCCGCATAACCCGGTCACCACTGGAGATCCACCATCTGGCTGGAAGCTGCTTTGCTCTCCACTGCTTTATAACACACTGTCTGTATCAGCCCAATTTGCTTTTATCTCCACACACTCATTACATCATTCAGTGCTCTCCTAGTGAGTGTTTCTGTTTCTATCACTCACGCTTTGTTTTAGTCTTTGTAATCTGGCTTGTTTTAGTCACTCACACACACCCCTCACCGTCTGACTGTAATAATAATGACTTTGTCAATAAAATACATTATGCTCCTCTCTCTCTCTGTGGACCTAAGAACATCTCTCTCTCTCTCTCTCTCTCTCTCTCTCTCTCTCTCTCTCTCTCTCTCTCTCTCTCTCTCTCTCTCTCTCTCTCTCTCTCTCTCTCTCTCTCTCTCTCTCTCTCTCTCTCTCTCTCTCTCTCTCTCTCTCTCTCTCTCTCACAATGGACTCTGATGTAGTTGTCCAAGCAGTGCTGTGAGAAGTTGCATCAGTGTGCCACAAGCTATGAGTCACTCTATTTTACACTGTGCTGACATTTAGAAGAACGCCACTACATCCGTTGGAGTTAAATGTCATTGACTTTAAAGAGCATCTATTTAAAAATACAAGATCTGTGATGCCTCGTATGAGGTTATCAGTACACAGCCAAAATTAAGCAGCACTGATGATTTTTTTCTCTTGTGAGACTTGAGAAAACCTGAGAAAACTAACATGCTGAATTATATGCAGTGCTCACAACAAAAACACATGCATCCTCCTATCGTTTTGAAAACGGCATCTCTCACCTTAGAGTTGTGCTCACTGAGTTCAATCTAGGACAGCAGCAGAAAAATAGCCATGGTAACTTAACGGAGAAATGGCAGAACACATGCTGATGCCAGTGTGAGCTCATATCCACACAAATGGAGAGTATGTAGTGCTTTAATTGAAGACCGTTCTATGAAACAGGCTCATTGGAAAAACACACCTCTACCTAAATGTTTGCAAAAATTTGAAAATGTACATAAAATTCACTTTTGCGTGGTTCCTTGCGCAATACTATGTTATGACCTCAAAACACTATTACCATAGTGCATGATACGTTGAACATTAATTGAACATTGAACATTGAACTAATACATTGTTACATTTGCATCACATAACCAGCTCCATATGTATGGCCCTTCTGAGATAGTAAACTTGCTTAGTAGCTCACCTGATACAGCAGTGCACTTGCATGTTCAGTGAAACACGTGTCCTGGAAAAAGAGCTCAAAAACTTGTAGAACCAAGCTAAAATGGCATGGTTTCTTCAGCCAATGCATTTGTATCTCACATTTGCCATTGTTAACACCATTGATTAGGTTAAAGGTAGGGTTTATTGTATTGTACATCATTTTTTAAACAGGACAGAGCACTAAACTTTTAGCATCACTTACTACACATTTAATTTCTGAACTGCTGCGATATGTACAACAACCAATGTAATAAAATTTTGTGTGAAAATTTAACCTGCTTTTAGCTACATTCACTGCACTTTTCACTTGCTGTAAAAACATTAAAAAGAAGCAAAGTAATATAATTTGCATATAATTTGGGGGGGGGGGGACTATTGCTATAGTAACAAATGCAACTTTAATGGGCATCTGATTGAAAGATAAACAGCGCATTCTTATTTCAGTGTTGTTGTTAACATTATGGTTAAGCAGATGGTTTGCTTCGTACATTCAGTTTTACAGTATTAATAGCAAGCCAAAGACGGTTTCAGTTTCAACTGAACTATGCATTTTAAACACTTACATTATGTTCTTTCTCCATCCATGCACGTTCTTAAATGAGCAAAGTTTTCCATAGCGTTTTTATAGTGGCTAAATGACACTTTAAAATCAGTCAGAGCTATAGAAATGTATATTCATATTTACTTCACATTTAAGTAAATGTGAAGATACATATTCATGAAGATACACTCAACGTAATTTACACCCTGATGACACGCAAATATTTCTGCCCGTTTTAGCTCGTGATTGTCAGCCTCTGCTTTTCCGCTACAGATTGAAGCCACACTTGTGAGTGTATAACTGTTACTTTCAGCTAATAAAACAAAAACACTGCAATTTTCTGGTGTTATTTTATAATGGGTTGGGGCATTCTACAGCCCTTCATCAAACTTCTCAACACATAGCCCGCCTCAGATTGCTTTTAATCAATGGACAGTTTGTAAAAAAAAAAATTGATTAACGCTATCTTTGCCTAAATTCTGATTGGGTGGCCCATGCCTAGAGCTGGCCCTGGTCCAATGTTGTTTTGGACCCCACTGACTTTTATTATATGGACAAAAACAGCTGAAACAATATTCAAAATATCTTGTATTGTCAGAACGACATATGGGAGACTCACAGGGAGCTTTCATTGTTCATCAGAAGCCCTGTTCTCTCTGTTCTCCCCCAGGGTTCTCTCAGATGAGGAACGTACAGCATCCCTGGTTTTCATCTCTCCTCAATCCCTCAACAACTACTAGTTGTGCTCCGTTTGGTGCAGATGTTAAAGAGGGAAACACATTCTGAAAGCTTATATCCTGTTTGCATGTTTTCAATTACCAAATAAATAAATATATTTCTTTGCACATATCACAATGGACCAAGAATCATGTTGGAATCCATCCGATCTGATTTTCTCCCAAACAGATTGTCTCCATTGGTTTCGGGGCCTGAATACAAGCCTGCAATTGTGAGCCCTTGAGAACTAGCCCTATAAACAATGTCTGACTTTTGAATTTTGACAACAATTGTGTAATGTGTATTGGTCATATTAGGTCACTAATATGAATAATTAATGCCGTTTTACTTACAAGAGTCAGGGACATTACTGGCAAGTGTAAAGCACTAAGAAGAAACACAACTGCAGCACAAAATGAGAAGAAAATAAAAAATGCAAAAAGCTGAAAGCAACTTATATTTGCTTTGTATTCTTAGTCCTTAAATGGACTTTAAAATGTCTCTTTTCTCTCTTTATCATGTCTATGTAAAGAACTATTGTGTATGCATTGTGCTACATAAATAAACTTGTTTTGTCTTACTTAGGTGGTCATGTAACGACTGAAACAAATCAGACACATAATTACTTGTTACATTTAACAAATATGCTTTAAATGCTTTATGCTTAGTAACAAACCTTCCCCCAAAAGGGCAGGAAAGGTCTCAGTTACCAGGGCTACCATCAGATAAGACCTTGTTTATGGCTTGAAAGAATGTGAAAAACAAGCGCCATAGGGAGACCCATAGCCCTTAAACAGACTTTTCTGCATTAATTTATAGAAGGACTGTTCTATAAATGAACATGCACCCCAGGACATTGTGTGTATGATTAGTACTGTCTCATGTAATGTTTTTGTATGTTATTTTTGTTTTATGCATATTTCATGATAGAACCAACAGTCAATGTAACCTCACCTATGCCATGTTTGGTCTCTATAAATTTGTACTTTGAAGATTGAAATGATCGTGTATATGATGTGTCGATAGCTACGCAACATATTAGTATTACAAGAATCTTCAATAGTTTCTTCATCTGCAACCAATCCAGCTGTACATGCAAAGGGACACGCTTGAAACAAAGAGCCATAAAATCTCCAACAGAGGAATCTTCCCGCTTGGAAGATTTGGCCTTCCTCATTGGTCAAGTCAACCCTGAGGGGTGTGACCTGTCCCAGACCTTTAAAGAGAGACGCACAGACCCGCCCCTCTCTCCCCGTCTCTTGACCGACGACCAACACGTCACTTCTGCTGTCCCTCACCTGGCCAAGCCGGCAAGGCTGGCAGGCCTACACATATATCAAGGCATGTTCAACTTCCTCGACCACGATGGAGTCGAAATAACCGTGCAAGTTCATCATATCTTCTTCAGTCAACGCAGAAGAAATCGATTGCAACTTCAACACCATTGGACCAAACTATCAAGACTTTCTCCTGTGACTGTACATTGGACGCTCTTCAACCGCTCAGGCAAATGCAAGTATTGTACGATATACAAAATCGCTGTGTAGTTAGTTAAAGCTGTAAACCCCTTTGTTCAGACAAAGGAGCTTGTAGTCACTGATGGTTCTCCCAGGTGTTTTTCATAGTTTCACACCTCTGTTCCGATCCGTTTTTTCATTCGGTCATTTTCCATCTTAGCCATATGTATGTGTGATTTTGTATGTATGCATTTCTGTTAGTTTAGTTGTGTTCGTGATTTAGTTAATAAAAATTATGCACAATACATATCTGGTTCTGACTCCCTGCCTGCAAACAAATTGTCACTTAAAGTATCGATTTTGTTATACGCTCTAAGCGCTGTAAACGCTAAGGAAGAATTATTTTTCTGTGGCCATGAAAAATACCCTTCTCTTAGAATTAATTAATAATCAATACTGAGTGTTCACAGGATGAACTGATTGATTGATTGTAATGTTAATGTAGCTACATCAAGCTAATCTCATTAACTGATTCAAATATTCATAATTAATCATAAGGAATAATCATAATGAGTTATGAATAATTATTAATATTTCCCCTTTGAGCTAACTCACTACAGTCACTATGGTTACATTTTCTGTAGTCATCGTTAGATCTGAACTACACAATGCGCACTCCATATAAAAGCAGAGAGACATAGATCTAAGGAAAACAAAAGAAAGACAGCGAGGAATAGTTTAGGGAAGAATGGAAAGCTGATGAGTAAATCATTTGTTACAGTGCTGGTGTGGTTTATCCACGTCTCTGAGTAGCGTGAAGGTTTTTTTTAATCAGTCTAGCCATAGTGAGGCAACATTGAGTGAAAGGATTTCTTAGAAGACAGTGGGCAAATGGAAAAAGACTATAGAGAGGAAAGAAATAATACATGAAAATACAAACCTGATTCCAAAAAAGTTGGGACACTGTACAAATTGTGAATAAAAACAGAATGCAATGATGTGGAAGTTTCAAATTTCAATATTTTATTCAGAATACAACATAGATGACATATCAAATGTTTAAACTGAGAAAATGTATCATTTTAAGGGAAAAATAAGTTGATTTTAAATTTCATGGCATCAACACATCTCAAAAAAGTTGGGACAAGGCCATGTTTACCACTGTGTGGCATCCCCTCTTCTTTTTATAACAATCTGCAAATGTCTGGGGACTGAGGAGACAAGTTGCTCAAGTTTAGGAATAGGAATGTTGTCCCATTCTTGTCTAACACAGGCTTCTAGTTGCTCAACTGTCTTAGGTCTTCTTTGTCGCATCTTCCTCTTTATGATGCGCCAAATGTTTTCTATGGGTGAAAGATCTGGACTGCAGGCTGGCCATTTCAGTACCCGGATCCTTCTCCTACGCAGCCATGATGTTATAATTGATGCAGTATGTGGTCTGGCATTGTCATGTTGGAAAATGCAAGGTCTTCCCTGAAAGAGACGACGTCTGGATGGAGCATATGTTGTTCTAGAACTTGGATATACCTTTCAGCATTGATGGTGCCTTTCCAGATGTGTAAGCTGCCCATGCCACACGCACTCATGCAACCCCATACCATCAGAGATACAGGCTTCTGAACTGAGCGCTGATAACAACTTGGGTTGTCCTTGTCCTCTTTAGTCTGGATGACATGGCGTCCCAGTTTTCCAAAAAGAACTTCAAATTTTGATTCGTCTGACCACAGAACAGTTTTCCACTTTGCCACAGTCCATTTTAAATGAGCCTTGGCCCAGAGAAAACGCCAGCGCTTCTGGATCATGTTTAGATATGGCTTCTTTTTTGACCTATAGAGTTTTAGCCGGCAACGGCGAATGGCACGGTGGATTGTGTTCACCGACAATGTTTTCTGGAAGTATTCCTGAGCCCATGTTGTGATTTCCATTACAGTAGCATTCCTGTATGTGATGCAGTGCCGTCTAAGGGCCCGAAGATCACGGGCATCCAGTATGGTTTTCTGCACAGAGATTGTTCCAGATTCTCTGAATCTTTGGATGATATTATGCACTGTAGATGATGATAACTTCAAACTCTTTGCAATTTTTCTCTGAGAAACTCCTTTCTGATATTGCTCCACTATTTTTCACCGCAGCATTGGGGGAATTGGTGATCCTCTGCCCATCTTGACTTCTGAGAGACACTGCCACTCTGAGAGGCTCTTTTTATACCCAATCATGTTGCCAATTGACCTAATATGTTGCAAATTGGTCCTCCAGCTGTTCCTTATATGTACATTTAACTTTTCCGGCCTCTTATTGCTACCTGTCCCAACTTTTTTGGAATGTGTAGCTCTCATGAAATCCAAAATGAGCCAATATTTGGCATGACATTTCAAAATGTCTCACTTTCAACATTTGATATGTTATCTATATTCTATTGTGAATAAAATATAAGTTTATGAGATTTGTAAATTATTGCATTCCTTTTTTATTCACAATTTGTACAGTGTCCCAACTTTTTTGGAATCGGGTTTGTACATGTATTAAGACATGTACTTTATCAACACCCTTCCAAATCAATCACTGTTCTCAATTCATTCCTGTTTCCCTTTCACCAAAGTTTGAACCATGTAACAGAAAAATCATTGTCGAAGGTAGTGACATGATATCATAGTCATATTGACGTCAAATAAGTGGCAGGCACAGCTGAAGTCTAATGTGTCCAACTGCACTATTGAGAAACTAATGGAGGCATCCAGTCAAGTATAAGAGAGAGTTAAGGGACAGATTACTCACACTAGGGAGTGTGAGTGTGCACAAAGTGCTGGCTGCAGACCCGTGTCCTGCTTCTCATCACTTTTTCCATGATGATTTTCAACGACCTGGTCACTGTCCGTCATTTCTTAATTGAAACAATAGAAGGCCTTTTTGTGTTTGCACATTGACAATTCAGTTCACTGCTGTGTGTGTGAGATTTACTTTACAGCTAAAAGTGACCTAAACCACTTTGTCTCTGCTTTTATGATTTTATGAACATTTATAGATCACATATCTCTATATTAATATATTTTGACGCTCTCTCACTGATCCAGACAAATGCAAAATGACTTTCTTCTAATAAAACACATGCTCTGAACTCTGTAATCAAATTCATTTTCAGATGATCTTCAGAAATGACATGTGTAAACTTATGGGTAAGGTTTTGCGGTCGGCGTAAGGTTTGCTGTGCTTCCTTCTTCTAAACCTTCTTTTCATCCTCCATCCTTTCATTTCCATGTGACAAGCCATTAATCATAAAGATGAAGAGAAAATAATTACAGTCATGGTCAAATTTCTTCAAGTGATGTGGTTCGGAACCCAGAGAAATACATATTTTACATCTCCAGAAACACTGATTCATGGTTTAGACATTGTGAAAGCAAATTGTGCATAGGCTCAAATGCTTTTAGCTTTCGTAATGGTCACAGTGGCCAAGTCTAGTGATAAACAGCCATGACAAGTGTTTTAAGTGGTCGAAAGTATGATTTCAGGGGGCTTGTTGTATAACGCTGCAGAAATGTGCTGACATCATAGACCTTAAATTTAATCTGCTTTAAACCATATTGAAGTTTATCGGAGTAAAAATCCCTAGTTGGCTTGGAAAGGTGCCTGTGATGGCACAAGACCGTCTGGCTTTGATGATGTCACTACTGATGCAGAGGACCGTTTTGACCTCTGATGTCATGCCTATGATGGTCCAGACACTTAAAGAGCCATCAGTCAAACGGGCTCAGCCACACAGGCGGGCGGAGAGACAGAGGAATGAAATAGTGTGGAAGAGAAAAAGAATATTTTCCATTTGAATTAATGGAAATTTATGAATGTGCCTGTATTCCATGCAAACCTGAGGCAATAGGAAAGGAAGGTCACTATGTGTGTCAGACATTCTTGGAAGGCGCTGGAAACCTCTGCGGCCTGGGGAGAGAGGTTTATGGACGGGTTGTGAAATATGGCAGCAAGGTCACAGAAAGGGTGACAACTTGGGTCATCAGAATTACACAGAGCCCCCAAAGTGCTGGATTACCCAGCAGCCCCTCTCTCTTTTTTTTAATCTTTAATTACACTCTCCCGCAGTGTCTTCGGGGAGATTTGTAACATGGAGGCACCTGCGTCAGAGAACAGTGTGAACAAACGAATAAGGTCAAACGGAGTTGGCAATTCCTTGATGACTCAAATCTCTTAATTGCGCTCAGTATACACATCTATGCACCTCTTCGACGGCCCCTGCAAAAATAAACACACACACACGCTAACTCCAGCACATCTGTTGCAGGAAATCTGTGAGTTTAACCTTACAAGCAGTCTGGGATTAACTAAACCCAGAGCTAACCCCCTCCAGGGACAGATAAATCCTCTTCTCACCTCTGCTAGAGAGCGATGAGCTACCTACACATCCTCCATGGGGCTCCCCCCACACTTAAAAACCTACAGCTGATCCTGATTCAACATGAGAGAGGTTAAAAGTTTAGCCCAGGAGGGTTTTAAGGGCTTAGGGCAACGGTGTTCGGTCTGCAATCCCAGTTTGAACTCAATAAACAGGCTAGTTAGCTATGCTGTTGAAACACTACAGTGTACATAGATACATAGATAGTTGCAATAAAAAAGGAATGCACAATATATCTGTACCATATTGGTTATTAGCCCTTATTAGAGATTTTTTATCATATTGGTCGATATTGGGTTTTTCAATTATTTATGCTCATTTCTCAGTTTAACATTTAGACCTTTCCCATCGTCTAACACTTACAGTTATTCTTTAAAAGCACAAATAATTTAATAACGCAGTTAAATACAATCTTTTGCAAATATCAAAATGAATGTCCATTCCCTATCTGTCAGTCACTTCAACATGGTGTCGAATACTGACACTAGGGGTCGCACTTGGGAGCCTCAAACACCTCTGATACTTCAGAAAAGGCCAATGAGAATTGGCGAGTGAAATTTGCATGCACCACTCTCCTGTACATACGGTTATAAAAGAAGCTGCTGTGCATCACTCATTCAGATTTGTTCTTTGGAGCCAAGTGGAAGTCATTATAGACTGACGCTACAGACTGCGCATTCTCATTAACCTCATTGCTGAAAGATTACGGTGCATTGCAGCGGTCTCTCCACCCCACGCACAGCTAAGTGTAGTGAGAGCTTCCTGTAGGGGATTTTACAGTTAAGACCCAAGGACCAGATATGATGAATGAAGACCAAGAGTCAGAGATGCAGTCAACTGAAGAAAATAACTTACTGAAGAACAGTTTGCAGTTTCATCAGCAGAAGTCAGCTTCACACTCAGCAAGAAGTTCGTAGGCCGCACTGCCGTACACACTTATTACAGCAGCAATTATTGCTCTCAGAGTGACGAAAGTCATGCCGCAGGCTCTCAGCCAGACATTGTCCACATTAGTGGTCCAGGAACGCCACCTCTAGCTAAACCTTACAGAGATGAGGGAGGTCGACAAAGTGCGCTCTCACAGGGTGGCCTCTTCGGCGACACTGTCGAGGACTTTGCCCAGCAATTCTCAGCAGTAAAGAAGCAGACAAAGGCAACACATCTTGCCTTGGCGTGATGCCAACAGGCTGCCGAGGTCACACTGCTCGTCTCTGAGGGGGTCCACAATTATCTCGACGACTGGCTGACTCGAGATTTATAGTGTGCACACAGGGACCTGGTGCTCAGGTACCTCAGCCGATTGGCTTCAGGTCAACTAGGAAAAGAGCACAAACTCACGAACAAGTGCTGAATTGCCTGAATTCATTCAGAGGAAAAACAGTAGTCCCACTGAAGCAATTTCAGAGGCTCCTGGGGCATATTGTGTCCTTGGCGGCAGTAATGCAGCTCGGGTGGATGCATATGAAACCACTTCAGCACTGGCTTCAGACTCGAGTCCTGAGCTGGGCATGGTGCTGTGATACGCATCACGTGGCTATCGCAGCGGCGGTTGCATACATAAACCACCAGGGCAGTTTACGTTCAAGTCACATGTCGCAACTTGCCAAACCATCTCCTACTCTGGAGTCAGCAGCAAAGTCACTGCTGTCCACTCACATCCCAGGCAAGCTCCATCGTGCAGTGGACGCACTGTCATTACAAGTGACATTCCAAGGAGAGTGGAGACTCCACCACCAGGCGGTCTAGCTGATCTGGAATCGATTTGGTGAAGCACATGTAGATCTGTTCACTTCAAATATGTGTTTCCCCCAGTGAGCCTGCTATGCAAGGTCAGAGAGGACAAAGAACAGGTCCTGTTGGTTGCGCATTATTAGCCCACGCGGATTTGGTTCTCGGAGCTCATGCTCCTGACGACAGTCCCTACCTGGAGGATGCCTCTGAGGAAGGACCTCCTTTCTCAGGGACTGGGGCACAATTAGGCACCCACGCCCAGACCTCTGGAACCTCCACGTCTGGCCCCTGGACAGGAAGTGGAAGACTTGAGTGGGCTATCACCAGCAGTGATAGACACCATCACTCAGGCTAGGCCCCCTCTATGAGGCAGGTCTATGCTTTGAAGTGGAGTCTGTGCGCTAACTGGTGTGCTTCCCAAGGGGAAGACCACAGAGATGCGCAGTCGGGTCAGTGATTCCCTTCCTGCAGGAGAGGTAGGAGGGTCAGCTGTCCCTCTCCACCCTGAAAATGCATGTGGTCGCCATAGCGGCACATCACGATGCAGTGGATTGTAAGTCAGGAGCCAGGTGCCAGGAGCTTAAATCCTCCTAGGCCACCCCTTATTCCCTCATGGGATCTCTTTGTTGTCTTGCTGGGCCAGTCGAGCTAAGGGCACTCTCATTGAAGTTCACGCTCCCGACCACACTCACTTCCATCAAGAGGGAGGGGGACCTTATTTTTGCTGTCTCCAGTACGCGCCCTGTGAATTTACTTGGACTGCACGCAGAGCTTTAGAGACTCTGAGCAGCTCTTTGTCTGTTATAGGGACAGCAGAAGGGGAAGGCTCTCTCCAAACAGAGGTGGGCCCACTGAGTCATGGATGCTATTGCCTTGGCATATCAGACACAGGGGACCGTGCACCTTCGAAGTTCGAGCACATTCCACTAGGAGTCTACAATCTCCGGGTTTAGCCAGTTTCGTCCTGTGTATTGTCCGACCAGGAAACTGTCCAACTGTTTTCTATTTTAATATATTTTAAAATGCCTATGTATATTAAAATGCGTATAAAATGCAAAAGGTGGACAATATGCGAGTTTGATATGGTTTGCAGCACTTTGTGGAATCCAATTTTGTCATTTGTGTTTGTATGGTTGATGAAGAGAAAACATAAGACAGAATAACTGGTGAAAGCCGGTGAAAGCTGTTGCTCAATTCACCTCACATGAATCTTTAAACGCAACAACTAGACAATGTCTGCTGCACACTGAAAAGTGTAGAAGAATGCTCACAGATAACATTTTATGACTATTTATGTCACATTTACAGTTCTACAGACAATTTATGACAGAAACTATAGTGAGTTGAGAAACACTAACACTAAAGAGCAGGGCAGAAGTCTATAAAAAGTTACTATAAAATCTTTGGCATCCCATTCCTTGACAAAACAAAAATGAAATGTGTTGACTCAAAATTGTGTTTCATTAAGGCAGTTAAAGCACAACAAACTCCTTTTCGAACTCCACAGCTAAAACAGCACCAATCCAGAGGCCAGAGAGCATTTATGTAACTCTCTCAACTTTGACCCGCACTGCCTCTGATGACCTTTTGTCATCTATGTGACACGTCACTTAGGTGCTTCTAGAAAAGTTTGTTTTGCTGCCCTGATTTCAACCTTTCGTCCTCTGCCCTCTCACTCTCCCTTTTACTTGTTTTCTTCTTCTCTGCTTGTCCGTGACCAAACATTCTCCCTCCATTATTTACTTTTCCCTTTGTTTCTCTTTTCTACAGGACAACAATCACAATGTTCGATCATCAACGCATGAGGGTGTACTGGGGCCAAACCGCAAATGTGGTCTGGATGAGCATGTATGTGTGTGGGGCTTGTGCCCTGTGACTCTCCTCATCCCCAAACAAGGACACTAATTCAACCATAAATCATAATGGAGTCCAGTTGTGGCTTGTCGCTTGTTTGTTTCTTCCCCTGAAAGATTTACCCATGCACGTCCCGAAGGATCATATCTTGCTCATTTGTTTTCTCTTTCTTCCTCTGTCGTGTTTTTTTTTTATCACAGCACATACACAGAGGTTAGTAAAAGAATGAGGAGATAGAGACTGTAAAAGCGACTGCCTTGGCAGGAGAACTTAGATAACGGTACGATAATCCGATAACTGGGAAGCATGATAAGAGCTGTTTATGTCAACCTATCATATCGCGTTTCCACCTTCCATATTTTGACAATACTTCTGGTGTACATATCTCCTGCTTCTTATTTTCTCACAATATTTTTATTACCTATCATTCAACAACAATCTGTTAGCAAATAATGTCAACTATTTAGTATAAATTTTATCAAAATGCAGTACAACAGTAACAGAAATTATTTTTACAATTCAAAAAAACTGTTTGCTATTTTAATATTTTTTAAAAATGTATTTCAGTCCTTTGATGGCAAAGCTAAATTTTCAGCATCATTATTCCTGTCTTCAATGTCACATGACCCTTTGTAATCATTCTAATATGCTGATTTGGTGCTCAAGAAACATTTCTTATTATTATCAATGTTGAAAATAAGTTGTGCTGCTTAATATTTTTATGAAAACCGTGATACATTTTTTTCAGGATATAAAGTTCAAAACAACAGCATTAATTTTAAATAAAAATCTTTTGTAACATTTTAAATATCTTTACTGTCATTTACTGTTGTGATTAATTGAACGCATCCTTGCGGCAAGAGCTTGACTTTTTTCATAAATGTCTTACGTTGATGATAAAAAGTTGGGACCTTGCTGTATAATTTTAAAACTAACCTCTTCCTTTTGTCAGGATATGTGGTAATGGAAGTAATGTTACTTTGAAAGATACATGCTTATATTTCTTATAGGGGTAGTAAGTGATAATGTAATGTCATAATGAAGTACATGTTGAAGAGATGGAAATGTTAAATCTTAAATGGGATATAAAGTTGTTGCACAAGTTTTGTCTCATGTCTCAGGAATCAGTGATGTGTGCCTGATTGTGTGAAGATGCTTGTGTGTCTGGATGTGCAGTTTTTTAACCACTGAACTTCCTCAATTGACTGTGATGAACCCTTGCTGCCCATGCAGGTGCCATTATGTGATAGGAATCAACTGAACTACTGATAATGAATCACAGGAAGTGTGATGAAAGAAAAGAAATAGGTCAACAAAAAGCATTGTTGTTTTGAACAGAACGTGACTTGCTGTATGTGACCAAATAAATGCAAACAAATATCCCATAAAGCACAGGACACATTCATCAATAGAAGGTCATCAATTCACCTCTAAACTAATTATCAAACCAATAGCATTTCTACATTTTACACATCTGGTTCAGATATAATTGTTTAAATATATATATATATATATATATATATATATATATATACACACACACACACGCATAAATAGATTTAGATTTTTTTTAAATCTTTAGCCTGGGTCCAATTAGAATTTTTGTATCCACTCAGATTACTGCAGATTATTGCCTTATATATATATATATATATGGGTTGTTGACGTGACATGGCATTTTCAGTGTCACACAAAATAAAAATGAATATAATTAGTATTGTCATCATTTAAAATGCAGTAAATGATTAAACATTTCTTTGTCTTACATGGACCTGTTGATATAAAAACTGCTTTGTCTTTAGATTTTTATAAATTACAACTTTTATAAATTAAAAAGAAAAGCATACAAATGTTGATAAATACCTCACATTTTACAAGTGTCTATTTTAGTAAATTACATACATTTTTTTGATCCATATATTTCTAAAAGCGTAGGACCTTGATACGTTTTGTCACTGAAAACCATGTCCTCCGGTGTGACACCATTTCCTGATCTTAAACTGGGCAATTCCATTGACAAGTTTAATTAGTTGAAAGACCCCATTCAAGATCATGTTACTGCGAAGCCCATGACGTGCACATGTTAAGACTTTGTCTCAGAATTGTTCAAATATTTAACATTTTTTAGGAACCACTATAAAAGTGTTAATTTCTGTTGTCCTTTGGTGCGACACCCCTATATTCTTAATTCTTTCTATGTCACACCATAGTACACATTTCAGTAAAAATGTTCAAAAAACAGTGAAAGAACTGACAAAGTTAGTGACACCTTATGTTTTCTCAAACTTATGCATTTTTTCTTCAAAAATGTTATTTTAAAAATAAAATATTTTTACTGCTTATTTGTCAACTACCCATATACTTTGTTTATACTTTTATATATATATATATATATATATATATAAATACGTGGCAATAATCTGTATTCAAAGAAAAGAGTAAACACACGCACGCACGCACACACACACACAATTGTTACATAGTACATATATTTTCCTTTCTTTGAACACTCAATATTAGCTTATATGACAAAACTCTCTAATTGGTCTATAATATTTTTTATTATCTCTGTCTGCTCTGACATTTTGACAAAGCCAAAATCTAGAAGCTTGTCTTTCTCCGTGTGCATTGGAATGTCTCTCAGAGTCATAGCTTATGGAAAAGTGCTGATAAAGAAAACAATTTGGGTCACATTTCATTGCTCTAGGACCAATATAGCAAGGGATTTCAGACCTCAGTGGTTTTTGGAGCACAGCAGTCCTTCCTAAGCCAATAAAACAACATTATCTACAACAAGCGCAACACATATTTAGGTAATGTAGACTTATTAGATTTGACTCTTCATTCAAACTCAGCTATTATATCCCCCTGAACTATACCCAGAACTGTCATTTAAGCCAAAACTCAAAATAAAGGTGATTGGTGGAAATGGCATGCCAAAGCGAATTGAACAGATGGAAAAATGTGGATGTGGTGTCAGAGAGTGAAAGTTGTGTTGAGGTGAAGCTGATTATAGCCCCTCACTGTGGTGAGATTAAACTGAGCTTCAGAGAACTGCAACAAACGCTCTCCTGCAGCATCCTAATTTAGCCACAACCCTCGTCTCTTTCATTCTTCATTGCTTCTTTTTTCATTCCTTACCTTTTCTTTCCATTCCAAGACAAACAAGCACACACCCACCCCACCACCCACAAACGCACATGCTCACTCATGCACACACACGTTTTACAACTGAGAGCTGTCCAAGGTGCTGATCTATTCCGATATGGCATGTGTAACACACTCAGAAAGTCTTTAATATATTTGAATAAACAAATGCATCAGGTTTATTCCACATTACATTCCTCTTCTTTTAAGCTGAAGTGTACATTTAGGATCTTTCTCCCTGTCTAGATCTGAAGTCAATCACATCATAATATCCTCAGTAGCCATTCACCATCTCTATCACAGCCCGATTACCCCAGAGGGACGTTTTCATTCTCGCCTGGCCGAAGTTTGAATGATATGTGTTGTGACTGCTCCAGCTGTGGCAGACATCTTGGAGCACCATGGGTGTAATATGGCTACTTTACATTTAATGTTCCCTCGCCCCATTGAGTGAGAGTGCAAATCACGACACCGGCGTGTCTACCCACTCCCTTCCTCATCCACCTTGAAAAATGATTCCCCCAACTTTCCTTTTTTCCCTCCAATCTGTTTTCACAGCTGTCTGAAATGTGTGTACTCTGCTGACTTTGCCGTTGCTTTCTGAAAGCGAGAGAGAGAGAGAGCGAGAGCACGAGAAAGAAAGAGAGAATGAGGACAAAAAATGTGTTTGACAATTATTCCTTTGTTAACGCTGAGGCCCTGCTCTTATTTCACAATAACAGTGCAGTGATGGAGAGCGACTGTGTACATGAGCGCGTGTGTGGGTAAGCTCTGCTGGAGCGGAACGCAGAAAAGTGCTCAGGTCGAATTGAGGTGGGCCAGCGCAATACAAATACATAGACTGAAATAATCAATCATCTCAGAAAGTTGATTAATGGGAGCTTGTGTTTATGTGTGTTTTTCTGTGAGTGTGTATGAGCGCATGAAAGAGTGTGAAAAAAGGAGCAAGTTTATATTGGGTCAAGATGATACATTCTTGCTGAGTGAGAGTCAAAATGGCATACATATTTGTGAGTATAATATGTGTGTGAGCTGCCTACACAGTAAGCATCTTAACTGAAACAGAACCTTGTAAGTGACCGTTTTGGAACGCTCTATATAGACAGACATTCTGTGCATTACACACTGTGATTAACATTTTAATGAACATTTCCATATAGGCTACATGAGAGGAATGATGATTTAGATATAAATATGTATAGCGCATGCACAATTAGAGTAAAAAAAGCATATATTGCATACACTACCGTTCAAAAGTTTGGACTCAGTACTTTTTTTTTTTTTAAAGAAATTATTAATTTTATTCAGCAAGGATGCACTAAAGACATTTACATAGTAACAAAAAAAAATCTATTTTAAATAAATACTGTTTCTTTTGAACTTTCTATTCATCAAACATCCTGAAAAATATTTATAACGGTTTCCACAAAAATATTAAGCAGCACAACTTCAGATGGGAGTAATGGCTGCTGAAAATTCAGCTTTGCCAACACAGGGAAAAATAACATTTTAAAATATATTAAAATAGAAAAGAGCTATAATAATATTTCACAATATTACTGTTTTTACTGTATTTTTGATCAAATAAATTTAGTCTCGATGAGCATAAGTGACTTCTTTTTTAAAAACAAAAATACCTTACAGAGATTATTACTTTTATTAATTTAAAACTATTTTCATCTATATAGTTAATTCAGTATTCAAATATAGTTATATTTATAATCAACATTTCAAGAATGCACAATATATCAAGTTCATTTAATTTAAAAACATTTCCCTTATTTTTACATTCAAAAAAACCCTTGCCATCATCTTACACTCAAAATTAATCTTTAAAAACTCCAATAATCTTGTAGCATTTAAAACAACTGATTTTAGTTATCTTTTTTTTTTTTTTTTTAAGATCAGAGGTTCTTAACTCTGCCCTTGAGGTCCACTTTCCAGCAGACTTTAGCTCCAACCTTGATCAAACTCACCTACCTATCCTTTTCCTACACCCCATCACAATTTGCGCAAAGTATAGGAGTAACTTGCGTTAAACTGTAATCAGCAAAAGGGTCGCTCTAATAAGCATTTTCAAAAACTGAGTACAATGAGATGACATTATTCTACTCACCCTTCAACCATCGAACATTAAAAGGACATTAAAAAGTGTAGAAGCATTAACAAATGACTACAACAGACCATGATTATTTCAGCAGCAATATTACAGATCACTGTAGTAATAGGTTATGTAACATGTTACCTTAATCAAAAATGTTCAGTAACTGGAACATTGAGCGATAATATTTCAAAGTGATTTCCGTCATTTTGACAGACAATACATATTGTATTTACCTGCTTTAGAAATATTCCAGTAAACACTGTTAATGTGATTAGAAGTGAAAAGGGGAGACAATTACATTTTAAAGCATCCATGTGAAAACAAACCTGGAAAGAGACATGAGGATTTTGGGAGAAATCAAGAGATTTTTAGTGCATTCCAGTAAATTATTAATGGGATATATTGTAAATTAATTCAGGAGAGCAAACCACAAATGCACAGTATATGTTGTCCTTTTTCATACTGTTACAGTGGAAAAAAAGAAAATAATCAGGTGGAAAAAATGAGACTGAAAAGAGCTCTTGCCATAGATATTCTTGTTGTCACATTAAAATACCAAGCATTATTTCAATCTCTTGAAGTCTGAAAACAGAATATGAAGGAAATTTTACAGGTACGTCAGTCAAAGTGATAGATATAAGGATTATTTGTAGCACAGCCTTATGATTTGAAATAATCAGTTTCAGTCTTTTTGACTGGAACTTCCCCAAACCAGAAGTGCCTCCCATAATCTAAAATACAGTAGGCTCGTTAGAAAAAAGGTGGGTAACTTTCTAGTAATCCTGAAGACCTTGATTAGCTTGTTCAGGTATGTTTGATTAGGGTTGGAGCTAAACTCTGCAGGACAGTGGACTTCGAGAACCAGAGTTGAGAATGCCTGATTCAAACAGTGCCTCCTCCATTAGGGTTACACGTGATATTTGCATAACTAATATTGTGCCTATGATGTCTTATAATGCAGCCTAAAATAGGCAGCTCAATAGGTTTTGCAACACGTGTGTATGAGGTTGTTTCAGTCAATGTTGCTCTCCATGACCTCCAAGCACTGTTTCGTTCCTCTCTATGGGTGTGGGTGGTCCAGTGGATCCTTTATGAGCTTCCCCTAGTTATGCCCTTCTGCCTAGTGCTAAAGAAACCTCAATAATCACCATCATTTGTGTTAGCTATTACCTCTGAATGACCACATCCATCCATCACCACCTCTCAGCTCGGATATGTGTCTCCAACCCACTTTACCCACTCTGAGTCAACATGACCACCTCTGGCTATACTACAACCTGGCACCAAGAGAGAATTGGCCCATCCCACACAACAATAAATTCAACCCAACCTACAGAGTCTTTGGACCGATGCCTCATACTTCTCTTTGGACAATAACGGCCACAGAGGAGCAGCAGAGCCGTGTGCCCACCGTCATGGCAGTGAGAAGTGTGTGTATGTTGGTAGACGCGGCCGTCACTCACCCGTACCTGACCAGGACGGGAGGTGAGTCATTATGTCTACCTCTGGCTGGTCCCTGTGAGAACTGCAATTGTCCTGCACTCACACACACACATACACACACAGCTGCCATGTTTACTTTTTCTTTCCCAGTAAAATAATCAGAAAGCTCCAGAGTGGTGGCGGCTGAGAGAAGGAGGAGAGAAAACTGTGAAATGACTGCAGACCTTTACATACACACACACTGGCCAGCTTCTGGGACCTGGGACTTATTCAAGGTAACTATTGTCCTCCTTCCAGGAAGCTCTTTTCTTCTCACCCGTGTTGTTTTTACGAGGTTATGTTTTCAACGCATAGGGCAAAACCGCAACATAGCAAGGCTACTACATCATACCGCTAAAGCAGAGGTTTGAAATTAGACCCAGGGTTCAGACGGCCACAGGGCGAAGCCACCAGAAACTGTTTAAAGTTCAAACAATGGCCCTGAACTTCATGCGAATAACAATGCTGTGAAGGACAAGTGGCTGTTTGAGGAAGCCAGAGAAAACACAGAGGCACGAGCACACATGCCAAGACTTAAATCTCCCACTCCACCCCTGTTTAATGCCCTTTCGTGGACGTACTGTACATGATTTTAATGAGACTGCTTTGAATAAACTTGGGCAAAAACAAATTTGGCCATTAACACCTTATAAACACCAGTCATTTCCCTCTTAAAGCTTTTGAAAGGGAGGGGAATATCTGACCACAGAAAGGGATATTATAAAATACAATAATGTGGGAACATAAGCAGAATGCTGAAGAACAGACTGCGGGAAACACAAAAGCACAATCTAGTATTACTAGCCGTATTACTAAGTAATGTTTTGTTGTATATATATATAGTAGGTGTTTCTTCAACTTTGGACACTTTCATGTTTCAGGGGATGAAGCTTACTTACAGATTTTTTTTTTTTTTTTTGCTGTAGCAAGTCGCAATAAAACTGTCACCATTCTGTTTAGTTTTGTTCATGGACTTTCAGTTTGTTTTCATTTGTCACATGTTTCTTTGTTCAGTTTCCCGCCACTCGTCTGTCTCTATGGTTATCGTCATTATGAGTTCATTTAGTTCAGCTGTGTCTGTTTAATCATCTCGTTTGTGCTCACCATTTAAGTTGTTCCTTCTCCTGCACTCCTCGTCCGGTCACCGTTATGTTAGTTGTGCTGTGCTTTTGCCTGTCTGCCTACTTTGAGTATATGTTATATTAAACTACGTTTGAGAACTGTATTTACCTGTCTTCGCCTTCCTGCCTGCACACACCCGTGACAAAAACTGACCTTGAAACTATTTTTGCTACATTTAAAGTCACTTTTATGTATAGATTTTATTGCTTTACTCTTGTCACCCATCCATCCATCCATCCATCCATCCATCCATCCATCCATCCATCCATCCATCCATCCATCCATCCATCCATCCATCCATCCATCCATCCATCCATCCATCCATCCATCCATCCATCCATCCATCCATCCATCCATCCATCCATCCATCCATCCCATAGCTTATCCTATATAGGTTTGCATCTTGGGCTGCAGGCAGGAAAACACCAAAGTGGCCAGTTCATCACAGAGACTTCAATCCTAAAATATGACTATCCTTAAAAATATAAATCATTACATGTTTAAAACTATAATCTAAATAAATAGTGAAATAACAAACAACAACAAAACACTTCAATATTGTGTCAAAGTGATTTGTATCAATTTTATAAAAAACATGACTGTCTGACCCACACAACTGTGGCATCATTTCCACCACACCGAACAATTTTGTTCCAAATAAAGTTTTTTTTTTCTCAAGTTAGTGTGAGGAGAAATCAGTGTCAGAAAATACATTTTTGAAAATTCCCAAAATATGGAATGTGAAGAAATCAAGGTAAATAGTACTTGTAAACAAAATATTTTGGTGCACAATTACTTATCAAACAATTCATTTGTGAAATTATAAAAACAGTGTGAAAATGTTATTCAACTGTATTTAAGTTAAGGATACGTTAAAAGCTAGAAATGAAATTAGCGAGACAAAAGAGATGGCCATTTTATTAAAATGTCAAAAATGTTAAAAATCTCGGTAACACTTTATTTTACAGTGTCCTTGTTACATACATGTACTTACCATAGTAATAACAGTAAATTATGCATAATTACATGCAACTAACCCTCAACTAAACCCTAATGCTACCATATAGTAAGTACATGTTGTTAATTAATATTACTCAGTACTTAAATATATAAATATACTGTAAAATAAAGTGCAAGCAAAATCTCTCTTACATTACAGAATGCTATCAAACACAAAACACCTTTTAACATGTGGTGGAAATGACACCGTGATGGAAATTTTCACTACTTTCAGAAAAAAAAGTACTGTTAGTGTTCACTTTTAGTGGACAAATCAAGCATTCTACGTTAGTTCAGGCAGGCCATGTAGTCTGTAGCTCCGCTATAAGCTGACATCAGAAAATTCATGCCACACCCATATCAGCTGATCCGATTCCTATGAACTCAATTGGCAACTCTCAAACAGGGCGCCTTACTTAAGCGCAGCTTAAGTTCAGTCTGCCTGCTTGGCTGCTTCCACTGCACGCTGCTTTGCAACCCACCTCCACCCCAGCTCCTCCTTAAACTTGTGTTTAACTTAATGTCATTCTGTTGTCATTGATGCATGCAATGTTCTCAATGGGGGGATTTACGCTGCTCTCCCAGTATAAAAAATGGGAGGTTGTCCCCAGAAGCTGCTGTTGTTCCCTGTCTTAGCTTTTCATGGAGCTCATGATAAGGACGGGGAATTTAGAACAGAGTCATATTGCCAAATGTAACTTTTGCAAATTATGCCAATAAAAAGTTGACTAAAAGTTTGTCTATGGTGTTTTTGACTTAAGTTGTCCTGACTGAAATAAAATAAACTATTTTGTTTTAAACTATTAAGTGTTTTAGAAGATTTTATTTTTTTAAAGTCCTCAAGTCCTCAAAAATGCCCATAGATGAAGAAACAGCCATATATATGTGAATGTATGTTCTGTGTGACCTCATTCTCCAGGGGTACTTGATGAGATGGGGAAGTGGAGTACAGTGACTGAAATCTGATCTGGTTTGCCCATTCAGATCCACACCAGTTCTCCTCAAGCCTCTGTTGACTATTGGATTGACCCCAGACTGACCTAAGAAAAAGACGTTTGGGGAAACGGTAAATGAAAGCCTAATGACCGTGTGGTAGGGACAGAGGTATTGAGTGGACCAACAGGGGAATTGCCGACTGAGGGTTTGAGTTCCATCTATCTCACATTAAGTGCTAGTTACAGCTGCTCTATACATGTGTGTTACTGACACACTTTCTTCTGAGGCTCAGTTTTTGTGGAATAAGTTATAGAGTTTGTGATCTTTTAAAGAAAAATACAGTCAATATTTTCTAACATTTGCGTGCTACACACAAGCCATTACAAGATGACATGGCACAGCTGATGAGATGGTTGAGAAATTTCTACTCTCAATATTTTTGTGCAATTCTTTTGATTTCAGAAACCAAATAAACAGGCGAGCGATGCGGAGAGTTTTCTCCATATGTGTTTATGTCTTTTTGTTAGAGAGATTTGGGGTCGGCTTGAGTTGCTTGGCAGCCATGACGCTTTAAAAGCTGTATGTATCGACCATTAAAAGCTTTTGTGTAGATCAAATAAATCAATTTGAGTGAGATACATATGAAGTTACAAAGAAAATGTGAGATGTTTTATGAATATGAATCTATATTTGCTCAGAGGCTTTCCGAACTTTGCTTTGTTTGTATAGACTTTGTGTTTAGGCCTATGACTACACCCAAACCATCAGCATGATTACAGTGTTTTGCTAATAAACTCTTTCCCTTTGTTTGTTCTTCTGTCTCACCTTCTTTAGAATGCAAAGATTGTTCATTTTATACCAAGAGCTTGAAAAGAACTATGTAAGTAGCATAGGTCATATGTTATTGTAACAGAAGCATAAAATGTCTTTACATTACAGTAGCGTCTGAGATAGAAACTGCTATTCCCAGTGAGAGCTACATGCTTGCCTCTCCCCGTCCAAGTTATTTTCAGGAACGAAGGCCCTCTCTGCCTGTTTGAAAAACTGTGGTCGGAAGTGGGTGCTGAGGCACAACCAGATGCTCTGGTTTTGGGGACTCTGGGATGTGATGGGATGGGAGGGAATTGGTTGAATTCCACCAACAATAAAGGAGAAAAGGGAGGGAAGATACCGAGACACAACATGAATCTTATGTCACACAAGAACCACATAATTTAAATGAGAGGCTCTTCAATAGAAAATGTCAAAGGTCATACAATAGCATGGAAAAAAGTTTTAATTAAAAAAATATATAGAAACTTTGACTTATAATTGTTTCTGAAAAAAAAAAAATCTTGTAAAAAACATTTAAATGAAAATAAATCAGGAAAGAAAATAGTCAGGTACAAAAATTTTTTTTTAGCTCTGCCATTATCTTAGAAAACGTCTCGGTTACGTATGGTAACCCTCGTTCCCTGAAGGAGGGAATGGAGACGTACGTCGGACGTCACCGCCGAATTGGGATCACTTCTGGGAGCCCCTATCAGCTTCGAGTGTATAGAGAACGGGCCAATGGTCATTGGCGTGCAAGATTTGCATCTCGTGCTCCGCCCCGCACCGCGGGTATAAACAGGAAGCGGATGCAGCGCACATTTGTTTTTCACTGAGGAGCCGAACTAGTGACTCGGCCATGCAGTGATGGTACAGCAACTGTGGCGACGGGATGTACGTCTCCGTTCCCTCCTTCAGGGAACGAGGGTTACCATACGTAACCGAAACGTTCCCTTTCAGTCAGTCACGTTCGACCGACGTCGGACGTCACCGACGAATTGGGATCCCTTTGGAAAATGCCACAGTTACTACCACTTCCAGCGCCCAGCGAAAGCCCCACAGACCCCCGTCTGTTCGGGGCGGGGAACTCATGCAGGGATAGTCACTGCTGCTGTTCCGCAAGACCCACTCAGCAGAGTATTGGATAACGCTGGGAAAGCGTGCCCAGGGGGGCACCGGCCAATGCAGGCGGGGGACTACACCGCACAGAGACGGCAGAGCGAGCTCTGCCAAGGGAAAGACACGGGCTCGCCGTAGGGAGCCGTACCGTGGAAGAATACACATATGGGACCGCCATAGGGGTCACAACATATGGATACCCAGCCTAACACAAGTTCCACCAATGCATACGAGTGTTAGACCTGGCGTCAGACGCTCCGCCACGTCTGACTGCCGCGGGTTGAGGAGGACTCAACAGGGTTCGCCTTTCTGGGGAACTTGACTGGAGCATATCAGCGCACGTATCCGGTCCATGAGGAGGGGAATGGCGCAGCAACCGACACAAGAACGGGTCCTTCGGTGTTACTGGCTATTTGAAGCGAGCACACAGGAAGATACCGGCTCTATACGAAGGCTATAAAATCTAGCGAACGTGTTAGGTGTCGCCCCGCCCGCAGCTCTACATATATCTGTCAGTGAGGCGCCACGAGCCAACGCCCAGGAAGAAGCCACACCCCTAGTGGAGTGGGCCCTTAACCCCGAGCGGGCAGGGCACGCCTTGGGACTCATACGCCAAGGCGATGGCATCCACTATCCAGCGGGCCAACCTCTGCTTGGAGACAGCCTTTCCCTTCTGCTGGCCTCCGTAACAGATGAAGAGCTGCTCTGAGGTCCTGAAGCTTTGCGTTCTGTCCACGTAAGTCCGCAGGGCGCGAACGGGACAGAGAAAAGCTAGGGCTGGGTCTGCCTCCTCCGAAGGCAGCGCTTGCAGGCTCACCACCTGGTCCCTTGGGCACATATCCGGGCCGGGGTCTCAGGATTACATGAGAGTTACCCGCCCCGAATTCCAGGCACGATTCGTTGACCGAAAATGCCTGCAGGTCCCCTACCCTCTTGATGTTTCAGTGGTACCGCTGTCCTGCATTTGAACGAATTCAAGCAGTTCAACACCGACTGGACGCGCTCCTCGGTGAGTCGCGCTGTCAGACCGACCGAGTCCAGCTCCATACCGAGAAAAGAGATCCTCTGCACGGGGCAGAGTTTGCTCTTCTCCCAGTTGACCCGAAGTCCCAACTGGCTGAGGTGACTGAGCACCATGTCCCTGTGTTCGATTCAAGAACCGCAGGTCCAAGATTGGCCGTAACCCGCCACCTTTCTTGAGTACAATGAAGTACGGGCTGTAGAAGCCCATCTTCATATCGGCTGGAGGGACCGGCTCTATCGCGTCCTTCGCCAGTAGGACTGCGATCTCCGCCCGTTCTCCTTCGACACGGAGGTGAAGTGAATGCCCCTGAACTTGGGGGGACGCCGGGCGAACTGAATCGCATAGCTGAGTCTGATAGTACGGATGAGCCAGCGAGACGGGCTGGGGAGCGCTAACCAGTCTCCCAGCGACTGTGCAAGTGGGACTAATGGCACCACAGACGTACCCGCAGCGGGGCAGCGCAGCGGCGTGCAGGGACCCGACTCGGACGGCATAGCGGCCCGAAGTGGGGTCTGAGTGTGCAGTGCAACACTTACCTGCTTCCACTGAGGGGCCGCACGGGTGTGAGGAGGCCTCTTGTGTGCGTCCTGAGCACAGCCAGCACCCCCTGCTGGCAACTGGAGAGGCGCCGGAGGGTGACAAGGCATGGGAGCGTCGTACACCGCTAAGCGCGCTCTCTTGGCACCCAGAGATTTTGGAAACTGCTCTTTTGGTGAAAATTTGGGTAAACAGAAATCAAATGCAAACCAAGGATTCTCTCCCAGCCCTCCTCCGGGAGAAGGAGTCGTGCTGCTACCACCTCCTGAAGAGCATTTCCCTCCATCTCTGGGCGGCCTGTCTCAGGGTCTCTTACAACGGCGCTTGCCACCTGGCTTGGCAGCGGCCTGAGTGGGATGGACGTCCTTCCCACGGCTCCCGGAGGAGCTCTGGGTCAGGCCTACCCTCGTGCATGTCCATGAGTGCCTGGGCCTGGTGCACCTGGAGCAATGCCATGGCATGCAAAGCGGACGCAGCCTACCCACAGGCCTTGTAAGCCTTTCCAGTCAGACTGGAGGAGAACTTACAGGCCTTGGAGGGGTGGCGCAGGTCACCGCGCCAGTTGGAAGCGGACGCCGGACACAGTTGCATCGCGACGGTCCGTTCCACCGGCGGGATTCCAACGTACCCCTTGGCTGGCCCGTAGTCGAGGGTAGTAAGGAGGGAGGAGCCACTCGGCCGGTTTCTGGCAGAAAAAGGTGCCGTCCACGACCTCGTGAGCTCCTCATGCACCTCCGGGAAGAAAGGCACTGGGGTGGGAAGCTGAGAACCAGCGCGACCCGCCCCGAGAAACCAATCGTCCAACCTAGAAGGCTCAGGACACGGTGGAGGGTTCCACACGAGCCCGACCTTTTCGGGCCGGGAAAGCATAGCCGTCAACTCAGGGTCCGACTCGGCCGCCGCGACTCTCCCAGAGGGAGGCAGCACAGCCGAGTCTTCATCCTCCGAGGACTGGAACTCCCCCTCTGATGCAGCGATCGACATCTGTTCGTCTGCTGGAGCCCCGAAGGTCACCACTGGACGTCCATGGGAGGGGCCAGCGGTTTCCTCTGGCAGCTCTACCGGCTGCGGCGCTTCAGAGGGAATAGGGGACCGCGGAGGCTGGCTCGGCGGGTTTGCCCTAAACATGATCCTCAGGTCACCCTGGCTATTCGTTGAAGTAGGTCTATTCTGCTGGGTAGGAATAGCACTAGATCAAGGCATAGGTAAGGGGACTCCACCCTCCCGAAGGTAGGCGAGTCTTGACCTAAGCGCCGAGATAGTCATGTTTCCGCAGTGGGAACATGAACTATCCACAAAAGCTGCCTCAGCGTGCTGAATGCCCAGGCACGTGAGACAATGATTGTGACCGTCAGCTGGCGACAGGGAACGACACATCCAGAAGCGCACGGGTGGAATGACATCTTGAAAAAGACGCAGTGTCACACCTGTGTTGCTCTTTTAGAGGAAACCGCTCTTTTAATAGTGCTGAAGCACCCAGGGACAACCGCGGCAGAATCACAGGGAATAGTGCAGCCTGCTCTCCTTTTCCCCAGCACAAGGCGATCTCTCTCGACTCGTCTCTCTCTCTCTCTCTCTCTCTCTCTCTCTCTCTGCTTGATAGGCTCAGGAACAGTCTGTCTTCATCAACGCCGTTCGGCTCCGAAGTGAATGACAAATGTGCGCTGCATCCGCTTCCTGTTTATACCCGCGGTGCGGGGCGGAGCGCGAGATGCAAATCTTGCACGCCAATGGCCATTGGCCCGTTCTCTATACACTCGAAGCTGATAGGGGCTCCCAGAAGTGATCCCAATTCGTCGGTGACTTCCGACGTACGTCGAACGTGACCGACTGAAAGGGAACTACATCTGCATCCTATAGTAAAATAAAAGGCAAGTAGATTAAACTTGAAAAAAAAAAAAATATGAATGTGAATATAAATATATGATTATATGTGGTTGGATTTGCTCACTTTACTTAGAATAAATGTGTAAACTAATAATATAAAACCGAAACATAGATACATTTTGTCCAGTCAACTTTAAAAAAGAAATAGTGATAAAAACATTAAAAAATATAAAGCAGATATATGTTTACATTTTCAAGATATCACATAGTTGTCTAGCAATCAGAAACATTTAGTCATCATAAATAATTTTTAAATTATACAAATAAAATAATGCAGTACTTCAAAACCAGTAAGTATCTGGTGTGACCACCATTTGCCTCACGCAGTGCAACACATCTCTTTCGCATAGAGTTGATCAGGTTGTTGATTGTGGCCTGTGGAATGTTGGTCCACTCCTCTTCAATGGCTGTGCAAAGTTGCTGGATATTGGCAGGAACTGGAACATGCTGTCATATAAGCCGATCCAGAGCATCCCAAACATGCTCAATGGGTGACATGTCCGATGAGTATGCTGGCCATGCAAGAACTGGGATGTTTTCAGCTTCCAGGAATTGTGTACAGATCCTTGCAACATGGGGCCGTGCATTATCATGCTGCAACATGAGGTGATGGTCGTGGATGAATGGCACAACAATGGGCCTCAGGATCTCATCACGGTATCTCAAATTCTTTGGTTATGCAAACCGATTGTTGCAGCGAGATAATGCACAGCCCCATGTTGCAAGGATCTGTACACAATTCCTGGAAGCTGAAAACATCCCAGTTCTTGCATGGCCAGCATACTCACCGGCAGAGGTGGAAAGAGTAATGAAATATTCTACTCAAGTAAAAGTACTATTACTTCGATGAAATTTTACTCAAGTACAAGTAAAATTACTGGTCTAAAAATCTACTCAAGTAAAAGTAAAAAGTAGTTTATTTAAAATGTACTCAGAGTAAAAGTTACTGAGTTACTTTTTTTAACAGCGGGGTGGGGGACTCTCCCGTGTAGGGTTGTAATAGAATGAGATTTTCACAATATGATAACCATCTCAGAAAACATCACGGAGTTTCACGGAGTTGCATCACGGAATTAAACAATTATTTAATAAATAAACTGTATTATTAAATTCTGGTTATTATTATCATCAGTTAAAATGGCCGTTAAATGAATGAAAACGCTTTATCATGAAATGCTTTATTATAACAAACTTGAAACCATTTGTTTGTTTTGTTGATTAAAATTTCAATAAAACGTCTAATCAACTAAATTCAATACATGATTATGAATTAGATTAACAACTTATTTTAATCATTAATTTATTAAAATGTTTAAGAATAATAGAATCTATGAAATTTTTCTTTTTATGATTTAATACAAATATACAGTGGGGAGAACAAGTATTTGATACACTGCCGATTTTGCAGGTTTGCCCACTTACAAAGCATGTAGAAGTCTGTAATTTTTATCATAGGTACTCTTCAACTGTGAGTGACGGAATCTAAAACAAAAATCCAGAAAATCACATTGTATGATTTTTAAGTAATTAATTTGCATTTTATTGCATGACATAAGTATTTGATACATCAGAAAAGCAGAACTTAATATTTGGTACAGAAACCTTTGTTTGCAATTACAGAGATCATACGTTTCCTGTAGTTCTTGACCAGGTTTGCACACACTGCAGCAGGGATTTTGGCCCACTCCTCCATACAGACCTTCTCCAGATCCTTCAGGTTTCGGGGCTGTCGCTGGGCAATACAGACTTTCAGCTCCCTCCAAAGATTTTCTATTGGGTTCAGGTCTGGAGACTGGCTAGGCCACTCCAGGAACTTGAGATGCTTCTTACGGAGCCACTCCTTAGTTGCCCTGGTTGTGTGTTTCGGGTCATTGTCATGCTGGAAGACCCAGCCACGACCCATCTTCAATGCTCTTACTGAGGGAAGGAGGTTGTTGGCCAAGATCTCGCGATACATGGCCCCATCCATCCTCCCCTCAATACGGTGCAGTCGTCCTGTCCCCTTTGCAGAAAAGCATCCCCAAAGAATGATGTTTCCACCTCCATGCTTCACGGTTGGGATGGTGTTCTTGGGGTTGTACTCATCCTTCTTCTTCCTCCAAACACGGCGAGTGGAGTTTAGACCAAAAAGCTCTATTTTTGTCTCATCAGACCACATGACCTTCTCCCATTCCTCCTCTGGATCATCCAGATGGTCATTGGCAAACTTCAGACGGGCCTGGACATGCGCTGGCTTGAGCAGGGGGACCTTGCGTGCGCTGCAGGATTTTAATCCATGACGGCGTAGTGTGTTACTAATGGTTTTCTTTGAGACTGTGGTCTCAGCTCTCTTCAGGTCATTGACCAGGTCCTGCCGTGTAGTTCTGGGCTGATCCCTCACCTTCCTCATGATCATTGATGCCCCACGAGGTGAGATCTTGCATGGTGCCCCAGACCGAGGGAGACTGACCGTCATCTTAAACTTCTTCCATTTTCTAATAATTGCGCCAACAGTTGTTGCCTTCTCACCAAGCTGCTTGCCTATTGTCCTGTAGCCTATCCCAGCCTTGTGCAGGTCTACAATTTTATCTCTGATGTCCTTACACAGCTCTCTGGTCTTGGCCATTGTGGAGAGGTTGGAGTCTGTTTGATTGAGTGTGTGGACAGGTGTCTTTTATACAGGTAACGAGTTCAAACAGGTGCAGTTAATACAGGTAATGAGTGGAGAACAGGAGGGCTTCTTAAAGAAAAACTAACAGGTCTGTGAGAGCCGGAATTCTTACTGGTTGGTAGGTGATCAAATACTTATGTCATGCAATAAAATGCAAATTAATTATTTAAAAATCATACAATGTGATTTTCTGGATTTTCTGGATTCCGTCTCTCACAGTTGAAGTGTACCTATGATAAAAATGACAGACCTCTACATGCTTTGTAAGTAGGAAAACCTGCAAAATCGGCAGTGTATCAAATACTTGTTCTCCCCACTGTATTATCAAAAAATGGTGGTAATCAAATAAAATGTAACAAACTTTTATCCTTTTATTTTTTGGCAAACTGCTGCAAAACAGATTTACTAAATTAAACCATGGATTAAAAATATATTCTTAAATAATGTTTAAATTATGTATTATTATTATTGTTATTATTATTTATTTATTTATTTTTTTTGACAAGTACATTCTATGTAGGCCTACAATAGTAATATATTTCTGTCATAATTTCTTCTAGTTAAACCAAACGTTTATTTTGACAGGTTTTAGTGAAGACCTGTTTGGTTTTTATTCAAATAAAATGATGAAAATGCTCATTAGGGGTTCTCTCAGATCAGCTCTGGAAATGTTCATGTGTTCATGTCCAAATATGGTTTGTGAGACGTTAAAAACACCATGAGCATCACGCGTACTTGAGTATGTAGTAGACGAAACGGCGCTGCTCATTCACAGAGATAGAACAAGCAGATCATATATTTATATAGCAGTGTTTTGCACTTTAATATTCACAGACCATGTCGCGATTTGATTTATTGTACAGCTCTACTTTCGAGTTATTCATTCATCCATCAGTTTGCGTGTTTTATGTAAATCTGCGTTATACTGTAAATTCAATGTTCATGACTGGATTCCGGGATTCCCTCTGCATCACAGAAATCCTTCGGCCTTAAGTTATAAACATACCTTTATCTGCACAGAGGGATGGTGTTCCCGAACATGTTCTATGTGTTTCCTCCTTTTGCAGCCACTTTGCATCCACATTTTTTGCAAATTGGATATCCAGGACAACCACACGTTAATTTTTTTTTTTATATATCCAAAGTATTTCCATACAAGCCAGGGGATCATGACGGCGTTTCGCTTTCAGCTGGGTCTGCATCACTGACGTCTGTCTTGTCCGTCTTCATCTTTTTGTGATTTTTGAGCATTTGTTCTCCCGCCCTTCAATTCAATGCAGTAGTTTCCGGAGCGCGATTTTCCCCCCTTTGTATAATTTATTTATTTATTTATTTTTACTCAGTAACGGATATGGTTTAAAATGTAGTAAAGTACAATACTTCAAACAAAACATACTTAAGTAAAAGTAAAATTACAGATTTTTAAAACTACTTAAAAAAGCAGAAGTACACAGAAAAACTACTCAATTACAGTAACGCGAGTAAATGTAATTTGTTACTTTCCACCTCTGCTCACCGGACATGTCACCCATTGAGCATGTTTGGGATGCTCTGGATCGGCGTATATGACAGCGTGTTCCAGTTCCTGCCAATATCCAGCAACTTCGCACAGCCTCCTGAAGAGGAGTGGACCAACATTCCACAGGCCACAATCAACAGCCTGATCAACTCTATGCGAAAGAGATGTGTTGCACTGCGTGAGGCAAATGGTGGTCACACCAGATACTTACTGGTTTTCGGACCCCCCCCGGACCCCGCCGGACCCCCCCCATACAGTAAAACTGCACATTTTAGAGTGGCCTTTTATTGTGGCCAGCCTAAGGCACACCTGTGCAATAATCATGCTGTCTAATCAACATCTGGATATGCCACACCTGTGAGGTGGATGGATTATCTCGGCAAAGGAGAAGTGCTCACTAACACAGATTTAGACAGATTTGTGAACAATGTTTGAGAGAAATAGGTCTTTTGTGTACATAGAAAAAGTCTTAGATCTTTGAGTTCAGCTCATGAAAAATGGGGGCAAAAACAAAAGTGTTGCGTTTATAATTTTGTTCAGTGTATTTTGGTGCTTGGTGTTAAGTCATTTCGTACTATATTACTGATCTCCAGTGTTTGGAGTTTATTCATGGTTCTGTTTTTAATGATCTGCTGAATTAATTTCCCATGTGTGGGTTATAAAGACAGAAACCTGGGAAAAATATGAATAAAACATTTTAAGTGCTTATTTCTTTCATAAGGAACCAACATTCTAAGGGCCATTATTAGATTTTTTTTCTCAGACTATGTAATTGGATTTAGGTATTGGAGACATACTGGTATGACGGACTAAAACGCAGACTGGAGACATAAACATGATCCCCTCTCAAAGAGAATGGCAATGAGAGAAACATGGAAGAAAGGCAAAGTGGGCAAAAAATGAAAGTGAGAGTTTAAACAGAGTTTTGAAAGAGTGAAAGGCGGAAAAGAGCATGTTTGCAGGAAAGAGGAAAGGAATGGTGTAAACAAACACCTTAGTCATACCTTTGGTCTTCACCACTGGCCTGTAAGGCCACAGATGACCAAAAGATGCTGGAAAGCCACATATGGCAGTTTGCCTCAAGAGTTAGTCATCAGACACAACTGTGAGAGATATTTGAAACAGAAAAAATGCATTGGCTCAACTGTGTTGTATAACAAAGACAATAGGTGAGTGTGTGTATATTTATAAAATAGAGAAAGAAAAAAGGAATAAACAGAGTGGTGGAAGAAAGAGATGGGGGAGAGGGAAAGCACAGGGTAACACACAGGGTATTTACCAGACTGTGATCTGGAACAACGCAGTGTTTAATTTCTGAATTACGAGGTTCCGGAAGAAGGAACCAGCAGGATTGAACAAGGTGGGAGGCTGGTTTTTTTAGGGGTGGGCATAAAATAAAGAGTGTGTTCCGATCAAAACCTTCAAGCGAGTATGCTGTTACACGACACAGCAAAACTACATGACTCCTATTCACATGAACTAAATGTTGTGGTGGAACAAATCTAGTTTTGGTTTTGTTTGTAGCATATGGGCGACATAGTGTTGCTACAAGAGTTGTGTGTCATTCAGAACAGAATTTAGAATTTATGTAGCAAACAGCATGTACAATAGCAACTCAAATTTGAATGTAAAAAAATAGTAAAAATCTGAATCTTGACTAAACCTTGTGAAAGTTCTGAAAAAAGTGCTAAAGTCTTGAAACTAAATAAGCCTTAAAGACAGACAGATAGATATAGAGCTGGATGGATTGATGGATATCACTGTAAGTGATATTCAAAGTTGTTACTGTGATAAATTGCAAGGCATTACAGAAACAAATGTGCAAGCGTGTCATGAATATGTGTGTGTGTGTGTGTGTGTGTGTGAGAGAGAGAGAGACAGTGAGAAGATGAGTGTGAGAGCGTGTAAGAGAGAGAGACAGACAGTGAGAAGATGAGGCCCACAGGACTGATGTGATGTATCAGCTTGGCTGAGGTTGCTCAGGGACTCAGGGAAAGAGACAGAGACACAAACAGCATTTTCCACCTGTAACACCGAGCAAGGGGACAGCCAGAGGTTAGAGTGTACCGAGAAAACAGCCAGCGTAGATAAACATGTCAGCACAGGCAAAATAAAGACACAGAAACACATCAGTAGGACCGCACCAAGAAAGAAAAACACATGCTTGGGCAGATGTGAGCACACCCTTTGAGGACATCTCTCACAATGCCATGCATTTATATTGTATGTAAATATATAAGGATTGGCCATGTCAGATTTTCTTTATCAAATGTATGTTAAGTTCATGGAAGGGTGAAATATGTGTGTTGTTACTGTCAGAAATCCCACATGTCAACTGATTTTCAGTAACAACCAAATTGCTTCCAGCTCGGTAGCTAGCAGAGGGAGAGAATGAGGATATCTGTGGGAGATGGAGAAACACTTTCCACTGCAGGCTGTGAACTTTTTAAGACCTCTCGTTTTGGCCTCTCTCTCTCTCTCTCTCTCTCTCTCCCTCTCTCTCTCTCTCTCTCTCTCTCTCTCTCTCACACACACACACACAGACACACGTATACAATTTGCAACATCCCTTAAAACAGAGGTAAAATCCTCGTAATGTGACACTTCTGCAACATCTGCACTTTGGAAAGTATGCTGGAAAAAAGCAAAGTGTTTGTCTTTGGGCTTTCACCGAGGGGCTCTGAAATGCTACTATTGAATGCTTGGGCTTGCGGTAAAAATGTCAACCTGCTATTCATAGAAACCCTCAATTTATCATGAAGCCACTTTTAGAGGCGAAGTGGATGAGTGTGTGTGTGTTTGTGTGTGTTTGTGTTTGTGTGCGTGTTTTTGTGACATATCAGGACACAAATTTGTATAATGACATGGGTATGACACAGGTATTACAAGGAGAGGGTGACTTATGAGGACATTACCCATGTCCCCATTTTTCAAAAGGCTTATAAATCATACAGAATGAGTTTTTTTTTGAGAAAGTAAAAATGTGCAGTTTCCTGTGATGGGTAGGTTTAGGGGTAGGGGTAGTGTAGGGGGATAGAAAATACGGTTTGTACGGTATAAAAAACATTACACCTATAGAATGTCCCCACAATTCACAAAAACAAACATGTGTGTGTGTGTGTGTGTGTGTGTGTGTGTGTATTTATGTACATGTACACATCAGAGTGAAAGACCATCATAATTTTTTTTTTTACCACAAAAGTAATCATGTTAGTGGAAAAATGTACAGATATCCTCTGGATTTTAAAGCAGTGCCCATATCAGGAATGCTGTTTCATAAATGTACACTGTAATTCACAAACCAGGGCTCAACATGAGCTTGACCTAACAACATTTTCACTGTCCCTTAACATAAAACGTATACATTTTATTTTTAACATAGTTTTATATGTGCCAGAAAAATGTGTATTTGTCATTAAATTTTATTTTTTCTTTACAAGACTGAACTTTTGCAATAACAGCTTGAAATTATATAGCTGTGATGTACTTCAGTGACACCTATACATTTCTAAAATGGCAGAAAAAATAATATACTGGTTGTTAGTAATTTTTAAAGTACCCCTATTATGCTATTTTAAAGGTGGTGGAGGAGGTTTCCTACAACAGGTTTACATGCATCAAAGGTCAAAAAACACTTTCATTTTCTCATAATATACATTGCACATCACCACATTTTTCAATGATTCTCAAACGACTCGACGGATGAATCGATCTCTCTAAATCCCTCCTTTCCGAGAACCTGCTCTGCTCTGATTGGCCAGACGGCCCAGTCTGTTGTGATTGGTCTACTGCTTACAGAGCACGTCGGAAACAAAACGCCCATTACCATAAATTTCAGCTCTGCGATTGTACACACAGTAAAGACCGTATAAATTTACCATATCAATCCGATTGCAAGTCCGATGATGAAACATTGGAAGGACTAGTTATTCAACCCGAACCTCCATTGCAAGGACGACTTGAGCAGGACGTTTCTCAGTGATACGCTACTCAATTTGAGGTACATTATGAGATGTTTCAACTGTAATTCCTCAACATCAGCATTAACAAGTGTATGTCCATCAACAAACAGATGTGTATATTTCTAATTTATTGCGGTGCACATGCAGAAACTGTATTAACTGTATCAATAACCGAGCACTAATGTAAATGACTGATGTAACATTAAAGTTTGCAAAACAAATCTTGACCCATCCTTTATCTTTGCTCAAAGTAAGAACGACAGACAATCTGCATTAATAGACACAGTTTTAGGTTATAAGCAGTCATCAGTAAAATGACATGTTTGAAGACGGGACAAGTTGTTCGCGGACGGACAACATACAACATAGGCGGGCATTATGCATATGTCTTTTCTAGTGATGTAGAAACGTCACACAGTGGGGTTCGAAACACAAACGTCTCGTCAAGGCAGTTCAGAGTCGATTCTTTCTTTTGGGAGACAATAACTTTATTTTATCAAAAACAAATTTATCATGCACTTTCGACTTTATAACTTTGCAGAACATTTACATTGACAATCAGCTATATTACACACTGCATGAAATGGAACATTCGAAAAATCATAATAGGGCCACTTTAAAACATTCTAAATTATGTTTATCACATACCTGAATAAATAGTACACCTTATAGCACCCTTACACTTAAACGCATACCTCGGGTCTTTAGTGACCTGGTACGTCATTCACTACCCTCCTCCTCATTCATTTTTTAAAGACATCAGCCTTCTTAGTATTCCTCAATCAATTAATTCTAAACAATATAACAATTTTTTTGTAAAAATTGTATAGGGTCGGTAATGACCAGAGGTGTGTAACAGTGTAAGTAAAAAATTTTTTGCACAGCAATGATTAAATCTTTGATGACTGAATAAGTGCAATTCACCTTTATTCCACAACGTGGCAATATCTGATACAAGCTGTGATGAAGTGACGTTTCACTCGTAGTTACAGCAGGCAGAAAACAAAAGAATAGGAAGTATCATCAGCAAAACTTGAAATGTCTCAGCGATTTACTGCAGAGCAAGTACTGAACGCAATCAAATATTAGTGTTACTGTCACTTGATGGTGGATTTAATGAAGAAGCTGTCAGCGATCAAAATATTGATTTTGAAGATGTTGAAAATTATAGTTTTCAGAATATGTTTGAGATCTCGAATATGAGCCAGATGCTGAATGTACTGGGAAATGAGCTCTGACGAGGACAGTGATGATGGTATAAAACATCTGCTCAAACTGAACCCTTCCAAGCTCCAAAAGGTAACAAAATATGCTTTATTTTATTCTTCTGTAATTGTTACTCTAATATCAGGAGTATGTAATAATTTTTGGCGAAACATTCATGCATTTAAGGGTTAATGACATTAAAATTATTTATCTATCCATTCAACTATCCATCCATCTATATCTGTCTTTGTATCCATCCATCCATCCATCCATCTATCTATCTCTGTCCTTTTTGAATGTTTGAGTAACATCAACCTACCTAGTCGAGAGAGCAGCACCTTTCATGAAGGACTGTACAGTTTCCTCTGGAGGAAGCATTGGAAATATTCTACATTAACGCACCATGATAGAAACAGTCCTCCATCATCAGAGAGTATGATGGCTGAAAGCTTTGCGAAACACATGCAGAGTTTGTTTATTGAAGTTGAAAGTAAGGTCACCATGCATGGGGTTCTACTTCAATCAGTGCTAAACAATCAATGCAAGAGTAATCAATGCTGAAACACAGGAACCCCTCCATCTGCACAAGTTTAACAACACATTCTGCGGTGTGACTCCTTTCCCAGAAAAATCATAAATAATAAACACACAGCGAGAGGCCAGATCACATGTTGTATAACCGTGTATGGATTATCAGCCTATTAGGGCGCAAGGGCTTGAGCGGAGCTCGTGAAAACGGTTCCCAGATGAAGACAAGCACAGCTGCAGTCAGCATGTCTGCCGGGTATAGATGGCCTGTGATTGAAGAAAATCTCCTCCAGTCTCCCTCTGTTCTGATGTAACCAGCTAATGACAATGTGGTTTAACAGCACTTTTAGACATTCTCGGCTTCAGAAAAGAAAGGCAGAAAGAAAAAATCTTGGGAACGTTGAGGTCCAGACTGCACACTTCCCTCATGAGAAGATATGAGAGAAGAAATTGAGAACAAAAGAGTTTCAAAAGAAGAAGAATAATTGTAAATCAAAAGAAGGTGAGGCCTGTGGATCTGGAGACACTAATTGAATTTCATGGCAGTGGACTTCTGGTCCCTAGACACAAATATGACTGTGATGCACAGCAAAAAAAAACAGCTTAGAGAGAAAGACAGAGAAAGTACGGATAACTGCTCTATGGCAAGACGAGTCCATTCGTCATCTGTCCATAAGCACATAATAGATTTTTTTCTTGTTTTGTGCTAACAAAAAGGATTTTGTTCGCCATTCTCGTTCATGAACATGCCTTACCATTTAGCCAGCAGATTAAACAGGGCAACAGTCTTTGAGTAATTCCTGCTGCCAAAATATGCATTTTGTGCTTAACCAGCTTGTGCTCCTACAGGGGAACTTAATTGACTATACACTAATTTGCCACTAGATTGGACGTTTATAATAGCGGTGGAAAATAACTGTAGAAAAGTTAAGGCTCAGGGAAGGAGGAGGCAGGAACCAGCAAACGTTTAACGTAACTTTAATATCAAATTAAACAAACAACAAAACGAAAGTAAAGTGGTAGCCCCTCATGGACGACTGCCGCATATACAAATAATAAAACATAAAACACAACATAAATAGTCCAGGCCTGGTCCTCTCTCGTCTTGAGTGTCGTCACTCCTCCTTTTATCCTAGTGTTTAATAGTTATTAGAATTATTAATGATATTTTTATATTATTACTAATTATTAGCCTTACTAATAATACTATTTTTTTGTTTTTTTATTAACTTTTGATTTTTTTTTTTATATTTTTACATGAGTAATATCCATACAGCCAGTCCAGCAAACAACAGTGTGGACATCAGGCAACAGTACTCAAAAATATTTCCACATCTAGTAAGCATAAGTAAAAAGTTTAATCATTTATACAAATTTAGGCACTGGCATTAAATGAGTTTGTTAATTTACCAGTGAACACCGCTGTTTATTGCTGTTGAATGTACAGTTTGTAATAGCGCTTTGGCACTTTTTTGGCATAAATCTTTAGAGATCCACTAGATGATTGTTACGGAACAGAAGGATGCAGACAGGTAAATCGTGATAACACAGAGTTTATTGAACAGAGGCACGGATAGTGACAGGGATGCAGACTGGTGAGTGAATGATCAGGATTAACAGATATAATGATTACTTAGCTGGCAGTAACGGAAATGTCTTTATATGGCAGATGAATGAAGAGGAAGCCGGTGACGGGCAGATGACGGATGACAGAAGACTGAAGACGAAGATGGATTCCTAGTAGCAGGTAGGTAGGTAGGTAGGTAGGTAGGTAGGTAGGTAGCAGGTAAGTAGCAGGTAGGTAACGGGTAGAGTCTTGTGGTGTTCGTAAAGGACGAGACCAGACAAGGGAGTGCAGGAGAAGTGTCTCTTTATAGTGAGTGCTGATGATGAGGTGCAGTGAATCAGAATTCTGGGGAGAGTAAACGAGTGGGCGGAGCATGCTGATCTGGTGACGATGGAATGATCTGTGATGGTTGTGACTCTGTGACAATGATGCCCTTTATTGTATTGTAAAAAAGATAACCGAGTCAATAATATTTGTCAAAATGATTATAGTTTGATCTCTGATTGGGATCTAAAACCAGCATATGCATGTGTGGAAATGCACTCATATTGACTGGTAAAGCCATGTTCTTTTGGGTCATCTTCAGGTGAGAGCTTCTTAATTCAAACACAGGGTTCTGATTAAAGGAGTCTCCACAAGTCTGCCTGCATCACCACTAATATTCGGACTGGCTTCTCTATTACTTTGAAGAAGGGAATGCTTGATCCTGATCAATGCTTGATCATGACCCTCATTGTAAAGTTAAATTTTTTTGGCATCTGAATGAAACTAATGAAGAAATGAATGAGCAAATAAATTAAAGGCTTAAAGAACATGGAAACTCAACCACCACAAGCTCCTATACAAACTAAATGACATCATGTCATAAACTCCATAGTGCTAACTAGTGGCCTCATAAAACAAAAGCTTTCAGACCAAACAGAAGCCTCTGGAAACCAGTTGCACTGGCAGTCAGTAGAATGACTGAATGATTTAACGTAATATGGCTAGCACTGTTTTTTTTTAGCAAATCATTTATGACAACTATATTGGGCAAACACTATATCACCTAATTAATATTCATAATAATAACATAAAAAATAAACTGCCTGCTTTATATTTATAACCCTGAATGACTTGTATAGCCAAAACAATTATAACGTTCAAATGTTTGGGTTCAGTTTTATTAATATTATAAGGTACAATACATGTCTATTTAAAAAATAGTCTATTTAAAAAATGTTGACACAAACAAAATAAATGATTTGTATACAAAAATTTAAATTGCATTTAAATTTGTTTTTGCAAATATAAACATTTAAACGGTGGCCGTCATAAAAACGTCTCGGTTACGTATGTAACCCTCGTTCCCTGAAGGAGGGAACGGAGACGTACGTCGGACGTCACCGTCGAATTGGGATCACTTCTGGGAGCCCCTATTAGCTTCGAGTGTATAGAGAACGGGCCAATGGCCATTGGCGAGCGAGATTTGCATCTCGTGCTCCGCCCCGCATCGCGGGTATAAAGCGGAAGCGGATGCAGCGCACATTTGTTTTTCACTGAGGAGCCGAACTAGTGACTCGGCCGCTGCAGTGATGGTACAGCAACTGTGGCTACGGGACGTACGTCTCCGTTCCCTCCTTCAGGGAACGAGGGTTACATACGTAACCGAGACGTTCCCTTTCAGTCGGTCACGTTCGACGTACGTCGGACGTCACCGACGAATTGGGATCCCTATGGAAAACGCCACAGTTACTACCACTTCCAGCGCCCAGCGAAAGCCCCTCAGACCCCCGTCTGTTCGGGGCGGGGAACTTACGCAGGGAGAGTCACTGCTGCTGTTCCGCAAGACCCACTCAGCAGAGTATTGGATAACGCTGGGAAAGCGTGCCCCGGGGGGCCGCTGCGGAAGCCACATCCTACCCGTAGGGAGGTATCATGTGGAATATACATGTATGGACTGGCCGTGGGCAGTACAACATACGGAAGTCCCAGGGATGGCCCCGGCCAATGCAGGCGGGAGACTACACCGCACAGAGACGGCAGAGCGAGCTCTGCCAAGGGAAAGACACGGGCTCGCCGTAGGGAGCCGTACCGTGGAAGAATACACATATGGGACCACCGTAGGGGTCACAACATATGGATACCCAGCCTAACACAAGTTCCACCAATGCATACGAGTGTTAGACCTGGCGTCAGACGCTCCGCCACGTCTGACTGCCACGGGTTGCGGAGGACTCAACAGGGTTCGCCGTGCTGGGGAACTCGACTGGAGCATATCAGCGCACGTATCCGGTCCATGAGGAGGGGAATGGCGCAGCAAGCCGACACTAGAACGGGCCCTTCGGTGTTACTGGCTATTTGAAGCGAGCACACGGGAAGAAACCGGCTCTACACGGAGGCTATAGAATCTAGCGAACGTGTTAGGTGTCGCCCAGCCCGCAGCTCTACATATATCTGTCAGCGAGGCGCCGTGTGCCAGCGCCCAGGAAGAGGCCACACTCCTAGTGGAGTGGGCCCTCAACCCAAGCGGGCAGGGCACGCCTTGGGTTTCATACGCCAAGGCGATGGCATCCACTATCCAGTGAGCCATCCTCTGCTTGGAGACAGCCTTTCCCTTCTGCTGGCCTCCGTAACAGATGAAGAGCTGTTCTGAGGTCCTGAAGCTTTGCGTTCTGTCCACGTAAGTCCGCAGAGCGCGAATGGGACAGAGAAAAGCCAGGGCTGGGTCTGCCTCCTCCGAAGGCAGCGCTTGCAGGTTCACCACCTGGTCCCGAAAGGGAGTGGTGGGAACCTTGGGCACATATCCGGGCCGGGGTCTCAGGATTACATGAGAGTTACCCGCCCCGAATTCCAGGCACGATTCGTCGACCGAAAATGCCTGCAGGTCCCCTACCCTCTTGATGGAAGCCAATGCAGTCAGGAGTACTGTCTTCCAGGACAGGATTTTTAACTCTACTGACTGCAAAGGCTCAAAGGGAGCCCTCTGTAATGCGGTTAGCACCAGGGGCAAGTCCCAAGAGGGTATAGAGTGAGGGCGAGGCGGATTTAATCTCCTCGCCCCCCTCAGGAACCTGACGACCAGATCGTGCTTTCCTAGGGACTTACCTTCGACCATGCCGTGATTTGCGGCTATAGCGGCAACATACACTTTGAGGGTGGAGGGAGACAGCCTTCGCTCCAACCCTTCTTGCAGGAAGGAAAGCACAGAGCCGATCGAACATCTTCGGGGGTCTTCTCGACGAGAAGAACACCACTCGACGAACAGGTTCCACTTCAATGCGTAGAGGTGCCTCGTAGAGGGGGCTCTGGCGGAAGTGATGGTGTCTACCACAGCCTGTGGTAGGCCACCTAGAACCTCCGCGTCCCGTCCAGGGACCAGACATGGAGTTTCCAGAGGTCCGGACGCGGGTGCCACAGGGTGCCCCGTCTCTGAGTCAGGAGGTCCTTCCTCAGAGGAATGGGCCAAGGAGGTGCTGTCGCGAGGAGCACTAGTTCCGGGAACCAGGTCCGGTTGGGCCAGTATGGCGCAACTAGCAAGACCTGCTCCTCGTCCTCCCTGACCTTGCACAGTGTCTGCGCAAGAAGGCTCACTGGGGGAAACGCATATTTGCGTAGGCCCCGGGGCCAGCTGTGTGCCAGCGCATCCGAGCCGAGGGTCCCCCCGGTCAGGGAATAGAACAACTGGCAGTGAGACGTGTCCGGGGCGGCAAACAGGTCTACCTGTGCGGTCCCGAAGCGACTCCAGATCAGCTGGACCACCTGGGGATGGAGTCTCCACTCTCCTGGGAGCACTTGCTGTCGTGAGAGCTCGTCGGCTGCACGATTGAGCAGGCCCGGGATATGAATGGCACGAAGCGACCTCAGATGCTTCTGACTCCAGAGGAGGAGATGGCGGGCGAGTTGTGACATGCGGCGGGAGCGTAGACCACCCTGTTTGTTGATGTACGCAACGGCCGCAGTGTTGTCCGTACGGACCAGAACGTGCTTGCCTCGTAGCGGCCCTTTGAGGCGGCCCAGCGCAAGACGAACTGCTAACAACTCGAGGCAATTGATATGCCATTGCAGTTGAGGCCCCGTCCACAGACCCGAAACTGCAAGCCCGTTGTACGTGGCCCCCCAGCCGGTGGATGAGGCATCCGTGGAGACCACAGCATGCCTGGACACTTGTTCTAGGGGAACTCCTGCCCGTAGGAACGAAGGGTCCAACCACGGACTGAAGGTTTGGCGACACTTCGGTGTTACTGAGACACGGAATGAGCCGCTCTGCCACGCCCATCTCGGGACTCGGTCGTGTAGCCAGTGTTGAAGCGGCCTCATATGAAGCAATCCGAGCAGCGTTACTGCGGCTGCGGATGCCATATGCCCCAGGAGCCTCTGAAAATGTTTCAGTGGTACCGCTGTCCTGCATTTGAACGAATTCAAGCAGTTCAACACCGACTGGACGCGCTGCTCTGTGAGTCGCGCTGTCAGATTGACCGAGTCCAACTCCATACCGAGAAAAGAGATCCTCTGCACGGGGCAGAGTTTGCTCTTTTCCCAGTTGACCTGAAGTCCCAACAGGCTGAGGTGACTGAGCACCATGTCCCTGTGTTCGCACAACTGTGCCTTCGACTGAGCCAGAATCAGCCAGTCGTCGAGGTAGTTGAGAATGCGAACACCACGCTCTCTCATGGGAGCAATGGCCGCCTCCGCGACCTTCGTGAAGACGCGGGGCGACAGGGACAGCCCGAAGGGTAGGACTCTGTACTGATATGCCCGTCCCTCGAACGCAAAGCGTAGGAACGGTCTGTGTCGGGGGAGAATCGCACCTGAAGATGCGTTTCTGCGTTAGCATTCTGAACGGCAGCCTGTGAAGGGACCGATTCAAGAACCGCAGGTCCAAGATTGGCCGTAACCCGCCGCCTTTCTTGGGTACAATGAAGTACGGGCTGTAGAAGCCTGTCTTCATATCGGCTGGAGGGACCGGCTCTATCGCGTCCTTCGCCAGTAGGACTGCGATCTCCGCCCGTAGCACGGGGGCGTCCTCCTTCGACACGGAGGTGAAGTGAACGCCCCTGAACTTGGGGGGCCGCCGAGCGAACTGAATCGCATAGCCGAGTCTGATAGTACGGATGAGCCAGCGGGACGGGCTGGGGAGCGCTAACCAGGCTCCCAGCGACCGAACCAGCGGGACCAACGGCACCACAGACGTACCCGCAGCGGGGCAGCGCAGCGGAGTGCAGGGACCCGACTCGGACGGCATCGCGGCCCGAAGTGGGGTCTGAGTGCGCAATGCAACACTTACCTGCTTCCGCTGAGGGGGTGCACGAGTGTGCGGAGGCCTCTTGTGTGCGTCCTGGACACAGCCAGCACCCCCTGCTGGCGATAAGAGAGGCACCGGAGGGTGACAAGGCATGGGAGCGTCGTACACCGCCAAGCGCGCTCTCTTGGCACCCAGAGATTTTAGAAACAGCTCTTTTTTTGAAGTTTTGGGTACCACTGGCCCGAAGGCCAGTGGCGGAACAGAAACCAAACAAGAACATAAAATTCTCTCCCGGCCCTCCAGCGGGAGAAGGAGCGGTGCTGTCACCACCTCCTGAAGAGCTGTCTCCTCCATCTCTGGGTGGCCCGTCTCAGGGTCTCTTACGACGACGCTTGCCACCTGGCTTGGCAGCGGCCTGAGCGGGCTGGACGGCCTTCCCGCGGCCGGCTCCACGCCGTTGCCCTGGTGGAGGCTGCTGCTGGGCTGGGGCGGGAGCGGGGGCGGCGGCGGGCGGCCGCCCTCGGCGACGAGCAGGCGGAGGAGGTGCGGCCGGCGGCTGGGCAGCAGCTGACCGCCGGGGCAGGATGTGTTTGATGGCCTCCGTCTGCTTCTGGACAGTCGAGAACTGCTGGGCAAAGCTCTCGACCGCGTCGCCGAACAGCCCAACCTGGGAAATGGGGGAGTCCAGGAACCGATACTTATCAGTCTCCCTCATATCGGCCAGGTTGAGCCAGAGATGTCGCTCCTGGACCACAAGAGTGGACATCGCCTGACCAATGGAACGGGCGGTGACTTTCGTCGCCCGGAGGGCGAGGTCCGTCGCCGTCCGGAGCTCCCGGAGGAGCTCTGGGTCAGGTCTACCCTCGTGCATGTCCATGAGTGCCTGGGCCTGGTGCACCTGGAGCAACGCCATGGCATGCAAGGCGGACGCAGCCTGTCCACAAGCCTTGTAAGCCTTCCCAGTTAGACTGGAGGAGAACTTACAGGCCTTGGATGGGTGGTGTGGGTCTCCGCGCCAGGTGGAAGCGGACGCCGGACACAGTTGCATCGCGACCGCCCGTTCCACCGGCGGGATCCCCACGTACCCCTTGGCTGGCCCGCCGTCGAGAGTAGTGAGGAGGGAGGAGCCACTCGGCCGGTTTCTGGCAGAAAAAGGTGCCGTCCACGACCTCGTGAGCTCCTCATGCACTTCCGGGAAGAAGGGCACCGGGGCGGGACGCTGAGAACCAGCGCGAGCCGCCCCGAGAAACCAATCATCCAGCCTAGAAGGCTCGGGACACGGTGGAGGGTTCCACACGAGCCCGACCTTTTCGGCGGCCCGGGAAAGCATAGCCGTCAGCTCGGGGTCCGTCTCGGACAACGCCACTCTCCCAGAGGGAGGCAACGCAGCCGGGTCTTCATCCCCCGAGGACTGAAACTCCCCCTCCGATGCAGCGATCGACATCCTATCCTCTGCTGGAGCTCCAAAGGTCACCGTTGGACCACCTCGAGAGGGGCCAGCGACTTCCTCCGAAAGCTCAACCGGCTGCGGCACTACAGAGGGTTTAGGGGCCCACGGAGGCTGGCTCGGCGGGTGTGCCCTAAACGTGATCCTCAGGTCACCCTGGCTATTCGCCGAAGTAGGTCTATCCTGCTGGGCAGGGATAGCACTAGATCGGGGCATAGGTAAGGGGACTCCACCCTCCCGAAGGTAGGCGAGTCTCGACCTTAGCGCCGAGATGGGAACACGAACTATCCACAAACGCTGCCTCGGCATGTTGAATACCCAGACATGTCAGGCAGCGATTGTGACCGTCAGCTGGTGACAGGGAACGACCGCATCCAGAAACGCACGGGTGGAATGACATCTTGAAAAAGACGCAATTTCACACCCGTGTTGCTCTTTTAGAAGAAGCTCTTAACGTGCTGAAGCACCCAGGAACAACCGCGGCAAACACAGGGGATAGTGCAGCCTGTGTTTGCACTCACCGTGGAACGCCCCCACCGAACCAACCGGGATGCTGTAAAAACAGCAGTTTGTTTCACCGATTTCGGTGAGCTCGCGGTTGTCACTGCACGTGCCTTCTCCCCAGCACAAAAGCCTCTTCTCTCGCTCTCTCTCTCTCTCTTGCTGAACAGCCTTTTGAAGTCTTTCATGAGCTTGTTTGGCTCCGAAGTGAATGACAAATGTGCGCTGCATCCGCTTTATACCCGCGATGCGGGGCGGAGCGCGAGATGCAAATCTCGCACGCCAATGGCCATTGGCCCGTTCTCTATACACTCGAAGCTAATAGGGGCTCCCAGAAGTGATCCCAATTCGTCGGTGACGTCCGACGTACGTCGAACGTGACCGACTGAAAGGGAACTAGTTTTCATGATAGATTTATTCAAACATAACATTGAAGAATAGGTTAAATAAAAAATAATGAATATATAATATAGTGCATATATTTTGCAAAATGCTCCTTTCTAGAGTTGATTTTTATAACTAAATATCCAGCTATGGAATGTTTTTTTTTCGGAGGTAAATGTAAAGTTACGTGACATACTGTTTACAAGCTGTTTTATTGACATTATTATTATTATCAGTGTTGAAAACAGTTGTGCTGAACAGAAATCATGATACATTTATTGAGGAACAGAATGTTCAAAAGAACAGCATTTGAAAGGAAAGTCTTTTGTAACAATGTAAGAGTCTTTACTGTCACTTTTGATCAATTATTGCATCCATGTTGAAAAAAATAAAATAAAATTCTTTTAAAAAAATCTCACTGACCCCAAACTTTTGAGCGAGAACAGTGGTATACTGTATATTCAGATGATTTTCATTAACATTGCTTGATTATAGGTCGCATAGTATATTTCACCACAAGCACTGTCATGCTGATGCCAGACTGTGACTGAAAACCACACCTACAAGAACAGGAGGATTATGGTTAAGAGGAAAATGGTTAGTCAGCCTCTGATCACAAATGAGGCTGAAATAGCATGTGTGCAAGACTTGATATAGTCCGTCCTTGGTATTCTCTGAGTACCCAACAGCCCAAGGGTTAGACAGAGTTAGACAGACTAATGAATCACTTTACAGTGTAACCAGAGTCTGGATGACAAGCTGCCGACTCTTTCTGCGGGCTCACCCCTCTGCCGGGAAGTGAACACCATAACAGATCTTTCTCCAACAGAGCCAAGTCAGAGGAGCCAGGAGACAACAACAATTAAACAACTACCGCAAGTCATGCTTCGCTCTAAAGAGCCCCTGAAAGATCTCAAACAAATGTCAAAGACTGTAGTTCTTACTCTGAGGAAAAAACATTTGACTGTGCTGAGTGGTCAACATTATTGCTCATGCAACAGTATATGATTGAGCAAATGCAAGCAGCTTTGACATTAAGCTCTTTCATCTCAAAATGAAAATCGTCCTCAGTCGTTCCAAACCTGTTTGACTTTCTTTGTCCTGGGAAACACAAAAGAAGACATTTTGATGAATGTTTCAACTGTTTTGGCCCATACAATTAACGTCAGTGAGGTTTATAACAACATGAGACCCCATTGACTTTTATTGTATCTTATTTTGTGTATGTTCTACAGAAGAAAGTCAGGCAAGTTTTGGAACATGATGATGTGAGAATTAAATGATGAAATAATTTTTATTTTTCAGTTACCTATCCATTTAATCTGTACATGTATATGTGCATCATAGATGATATACAGTATGAGAACTTTAGGACCTCATATGCACAATATTTGAAGTTTAAGATGTTTCCTCATAAGCAAAACTGGGAGAGAAGCAAAAGACCGTCATGTGTTAAATCAGCGGAGCCTTTTTCAATCCCAGTCGTGTTCTTGTAACATCAACTTTCTGCCAGTCTAGACATTTTTGGGGTCTCAGGAAGAAAACATTTGCATTTCAGTCCTGCCAAGAAAGATTTCGGTAGAGTGCACGCAGTCGCAGACATTCATGAGACATTCCTTTTGTTTTGGGGTGTACTGTTACTATTTAGGGACGGCAAAATTGTTGGATAACCTCGTGTAAGCGATAGTGATTTGGAAACCTTACTCTAAGATAATATGATTTCTGAAACAGATGTATTTGACTTGAAATTTAAATAAACAGAGGCAATGCCTGATCCAAAATGCTGAGGGGTTGACTGGAATTGGACAATTTCTCTCTCAGTTCTTCTGTTCCAGCCAATGTGGCTGCCTCTTCTGTCAGTAGGTGGTCAGTCTCGATTAGTATAATGTGGGCCTGCATCTCTGCCATGTGAAAATGATACAATCGGCTTCATGTGCTGCCAGTAAAACATGATGAAACCACTGCCATAGTGTGACTTTGTTATATTCCAGTTCTTTATTGAGTGCTCTGTAAATAAATATGCAATTATCAAAGCTTTTTTCCTCATCACCAAACCTTAAGTCCTGGCATCCGACTCGCATCCACCTCCAGCAGTAATTATGAACATGGGGATGCTACAAGGAAAGTAAGCCAGAGTTCTCCAGCACAGATCACACTTGTCAAAAGATGGATTAAATTTACCTGACTCAGCCAAACTTTCCCTCTTGTGACCAAAGACTGAAGTTCTTGGGGTCATCGCTTTGGAGGCAGACCACTGGGAATGCGGACTCTCCATGTCTCTTTGACTGTGATTAGAGCTTCTCAAATTCGTCACTCTGCGGTGTGGGCTTGGAGCTGTTTTCCCTGCCTCAGAATTGAATTCTTGAAATAACCGTGACTGTGCCATTCTTTCTTCCATTCCTTCTCTCGGAACTATTTCACAAGCCTGACTAAGCTGTTCCCCAGAGCCTGCGTTTGCGGTAGATCCAACCAACTGTCAGGTGCTGACAGCGATTTAAAATGCCCCGACTTTATTTTTGCCAAGGCATTCCTCATTTCAACTTCACTCATTTCATCTTTCTCTGCTTTTTCCTTGTGCGGACTTCAGATCATATGGTCCGTGACTGAGAATCCCCTGAATCCGCCTGTCCTGTTGAGGGGTAGAGTACTCCCTCGTTATCGTCATCCTGACCAGTGTTCAAAGGCCTAAGGAACGCAAGCTACAACTAAGTAAATGTGGTTTTCCATCTGCCCATAATTGTAGTCCTGGACTTCTGCGAAAGCCATTACATACACACTGAAAAATAAAGTTAAATACCCAAAGATCTGGAGCTTTCCATGAGTTTATGAAATTGACACTTATTGTCGGGCAAATGTAACTTGATTGGATGAGGACTTGCCATCCTAATGAAGCAATAAATTAAACCAAGGGCAGTTAATTCTAGTGGAATTAGCCGTGCTATATCCTGTTGAGACAGCCTGGAAAAGCCTATGAAAGTTGTGGTGTTCTAAATCCGAAATAAAAATCCAACTGGCCAGATTCTAGGGCTGTGTGATTAATTGAAATTGAGTTTTATTTCGATTTTAGCTTCCAACGAATAAGAAAATATGATAATCGAGATAAAAATGATTATTGTGCCCCATTCCGTTGCTTTCGCTCCTTCTTAAAAGCCCAAACTTAACGTGCAAATTAGTAAAATCATGTAAGGTGACTTTCATAAAATGGGACATGTTTGGTATTAAAAATATTTATTAAAAGCGTGAAAGAGAACTCCCGCTGTTCCTCAGGCGGCTGTCTGTGCGCTCAGAAACAGAGCAGAACTAGGGATGTCACGATACCAAAATTCCAGTAGTCGGTACCAATACCATTAAAATTGTACGGTTCTCTGTACCAATTTCGGTACCAAAGCAAAATCTGTTGGAACTATTTTATTTAACTATTTGAAAAAAAATATTAAATTAAATTCAATGAGTTTATTATTTATGATGATAATCATTATTAGTAAATAATACATGTAAACATTTAAAGGCTACATGCTGTTTAAAAGTAAGCATTGTTCATAAAAAGATCAAGTGAAAAATAAGCAACCCTCTAGGCACCTAATAATAATAATAATAATAATAATTATTATTATTATTATTATTATTATTATTATTAGTAGTAGTAGTAGTATTACATCGAGCTAAATCTACTGTACAACAGTAGCCTAATATATTTCTGTCAATTTCTTCAATTTAAACCGAACTTTTATTTTGATGGGTTGCCGTGAAGACCTTTCTGTGTGTTTATGATATGACGATAGATTTCTCAAATGAAACGGTAAATGCTTATGAAGTGACATGAAGTGCTCAGAGCAGCTCTCGAGATGAGCTTCATGTGTTCATGTCCTCATATAGTGACACGGCAGAGGCTAAAAAGACAGCGAGTGTCGTGCGTGTGTTCACGCGTGTGTGTGTGTGTGTGTGGCAAATGAAACCGCGTGTCTGCGCCATTCATTCACACAGAGACGCAAAACATGTAGGATTCATATTTAAATAGTCTTCGCGGTGTAATATTCACAGACACTAGCATATATTCGGCAACAGTCGGGAGCCTTGTGCTTAGATAAACACGGAAGCACTGAAAGCAGCTGCCTATTAGTGGGTATCGAATATACTCGGTACTACCGGTACTACAGAAATGCTGGTATTGTCACATTTTCAAAATTTAAGTACCACGAAGTACCGGTACTTGTGACATCCCTAAGCAGAACACGGACAGGCAAAGTGAACTTTGCGCTTCAGCTGAAAGCCAAAACGGTCAAATACTCGCAAAAATATGTCAAAATGCTGGGCTTGGCGAGTATTCACGTAAACCCAGTGGGTAATGTCTTTCACGAGTTCACACTTACATGCGTATTTGGCATGCTGTACGGGGGAAAAGCTCAGAGCTTGGAATGTGGCCCGAACCTAGAGTATGTCCCTGACTGGGATAAGAACAGATAAAAGTGAAGAGGGGTGGAGGAGGGATGCTCCTCCAACTGTTGTGGGACAGAGGTAAGTCGGCTATTTATATATAGGCCTCTTCGTGCTGATTGGGTAGATTATCTGAATGTGCTTCTCCCGAACTTTGTTAATAAAACAGAAAACAGAGTGTGTAACAATATATTGGATCTGTGCATTCGGTCTTAAAGTGACAGCAGCCTAACAAACCTGCTGCTGTCTGTGTCCTTAATGTTAATCAAACAACAAAAGATAAAGAGAAAATAACTCACTGCTCTTGACTGAATGACTTGTCTTTAGTAGCTTTAATAAGAATCAAAGCAAGTTTAATTCTTACAGTAAAAACTATGCTGTTTTATTTTATTTTGATTATTCAATTTCTGTTGTAGGTTGTTAACTGAATACTTAGACTTAAAGCACTGTTTGTTTCATTTGTACATTATTTCTACTGCATTTGTCCTATATTTGTACTTCGCTTTTTTGTTTTTATTGCATTACTGACTGTTTACTTATTTTCAATAATTTGAGGACTTATTTTATTTACGTTAGTTAACCTCGTATTCGCTGTGGTTATTAATATTGAGAATTGTGAAATTTTACTGGTATCTAAAATATACATTTGATATATATCGCTATTGTTAAATAAATTACTCATAAGGTTTTGGTCATATGGCCCATTTATAATCGTGTTAAATAATTGCGATTACAATATTGGCCAAAATAATCGTGATTATGATTTTTGCCATAATCGAGTAGCCCTACCAGGTAACACGCAAAGTGTGAAAATGGTGGTGCATTCGTGACATGTCAGAAATAAAAAAATATAAGTTCTAAAATTGAATGAACAAGTTACATTTATATGTCCTCACAGGATGCAACACAAGTAGGGTGCAGTCAGTTGACAGCAGATCTATTTTTATCGATTTTGACGGAAGACAGAATAGCTGTTCTCAGAGGTTTGACAGCAGCTGGTGTGCCAGACGAGCACCACGGCGCACACAAGTGGCACAGTCTCATTCCTCATTCAAGGATGCTCCACAGAGGAAACGGAACCCCAGGGGCTCAGGCCCCCATGGAGGCACAGAGCAGCAATACTGGAGGAGTTGCCGGAATCTGTTCCCAGTTATGCCTGGACAGCTGGGAGGGAAAAAAAAATTGAGTACACACTACAATAAAAAAAAAAACGGAATCCAGAATCCAGTTTCTGCGACCAGCGACGACCTCCCCTGTTTTCATGGATCCACACGACTGTGGTCAAGGATCCAGTCCAGGCACAAATTTTATCCACAGAAATTGCAACCCTTCTGAGGAAGAAGGCAATTTCTCAGCTAAAACCCAACAAACAGCACACTGGGTTTTATTTGAACTATTTCCAAAAAAGATGGTGCTCTCTGACCCATCTTAGACCTAAGGAGACTGAATGAGTACATAAAAGTGTTTGCGATCCAAACGACTGGTTGATCTGTGCACCAGGCCGTTACCAGGTCTTGAGAGATACAGAGACTGTTATCAACCACATACAAGACAATGAGGTCCGTATGAAATGCGAAAAGAGCAATGTCAAACCACAGCAACAGGCAGTATTTGTCGGGTTAGTTTTGAACACTAAGATTAGGGTTATTTTTTTTCCCATCCAAACGTGAAGCGAATCTTTTCAAAGTTCGCAAAAAAACGAACAAAAAAAAAAACAATAAAATGTGAATTAGGTGTGTTTCCATCAAGTTGTTCAAGCGGATGACGGTGGCATTGGTAACCTAGTAACCAACAGTAAATAAAACAAGTACGCATACACTGAAAAAAAAAAGTAAAATGTACTTTTCTTTTGCAAGTACTAATCTTTTGCAAGTTTTTGCATGCATATTTTTTAAGTAAATTTCACATATGGAACTAAGTAAACTCTACTTAACTAAGTTAAGTAAAATTAACAAAGAAAATAAGTAATTTTAACTTGGCCAGTAAAAGGTTGAGTTATTTCTACTTAGTTGAAGTTTCCTTTGCAATACTTTTTACTCAAACAATATAACATTGAATTAAACCATGCTTTTTTTAAAGTGTATACTTTACTTAGACACAACAAACTAAATAATACAGTAGATATTGTGTAGATGCCATATATACATAATAGTAAACTCAGTACCTATACCCAATCGCAGAGACCTCAATACTTGGTACACAATACACAATGATGGTAACATTCGATGGAATGTTTTTTGAGTATGAATGTGTCATTTCGAGTAGACAATTCACCAAATGTCACAAAATGGCAAGTTACTAAACCCATCAACAAAAGCAATGATAAAACAGTGTAAATAGAGCTGGAAAACGGCGAAAAATCAACCTTATTAATTATTCAAGCCCCAGTGCATGATGGGAACGCCAGGATCAGAAAAGTTTAGTAGTTTTACTTAATTTTATAATGTTGATATTTACGCTTTAATTTCTACAAGCATGAATTGAGTACTAATATAGAATTTACTTTGTTTTTTTAATTCTTGCCTGAACTAACTTTTTCATGTAGAAATTACATTTGTTTTTTTCTGTAGTATTTATTTCACCACAGAAGAAAATGGAGACATGACTGCAATTAGTTACGATTGGGCAAGTTATCAATTTACTAGCAGTGCAGCTCGCAATCTGCAAATTGAATGCTATGCACAGAAGAAGAAATGCAGATTTTTTGATGAAAGCACTAGTAGCAAGGTCATTACGACAACGTCGAGCCCCATACATATGGGAAAGACAACGTTAGCAGGATTTTTGGGAGGTCGTAGTGACCAGACATTTTACTCACAACCTTCGGCTACGACATTTCAGAATGTCAGAGGCCACGTTTGAAATGTTACGCAACATTATTGACACCACCAGCGGAAGCAGCCGGTTAATCACGTGGGTTTGTTTGCTACGTCAGAATTTATTCGCCAAATGCGTTTCCGTCTCCCATAATTCGCATTAACTCTTTTTCGCACAAGTCAAAAACCCCCTCAAGCGAGCATAAAAACTTTGCAAATTTTTATTTTATTTTTTTCAAATTGGTGTTTCCATCACTCGTTTCTGATGCGATACTTCAAAATGAACTTAAAAACAACCCTGTTTTTATGTGCATTTTGAGGTATCGCTTCAGAAACGAGTGATGGAAACACCAATTTAAAAAAAACAAAACAAAAAAAAAACTTAAAAGTCCCTGTAAAGCAATATTAAATATGTGTAAATGTGTTATTAACCACCCAAACAAATTTGAATGATTAAAAAAAAAAACGCCAAGTAAATGAAATAAGTTATTAAAATCTTGAAAAAATAAGCAGTATTCTCTGCTCTCAAACGCTGGTGGCGCGTCCGCTGTCTGTGCTGAAACCACGCCCACTCGCGAGAAAGATGCCGTCTCTCTCAAATTACTTGTCTAATGAGTCATATGCATATAAACAAAAGAATCACCTTAGAAGGTTGCAAAATTTACTGTTACTGTGTGGACTACCTACTAATTATAACATAAGTGTTATATGTTATATAATAATAACTTACACTCATTGATGGGCACGTACTGCCGATTATGGCACCAGATGTCAGCAGGACAGGAGGATGAAGGCCGGGACGGGAGATAGTCGGTTCAGCCCCATTCACCAGTAACAGAGGATTATCAGTGAATTCCAGTTGTCTCCAATGAAAGTTTGTAAAACTATCCAGTGTAAAATGATCATTGCAGAGGCGTTTTGTATATTATCGCAACCAGGTAATATGCATTTACGTGATGAAGGCATAGCTAGCTAGCAAAATGTAGGGTGTAGTAACTAACGGTAATAACAGTAACTCTCGATTGAACGGGCGAACCACTGATGCTAATACAGCGGCTGTAGTTATTATAGTGTTAGGCCCCCACCCCTAAAAAAACTGAACACAGAATTGGTGAAAAACGGTTTAACGATTGTAATGTCTAGTGTTTTGGTTTTGTTTCATGTCACGTTTTTATTTCCTGGTTTGCCATGTGTTCCCTTTTGTCATGTGACTTCCTTGCCCTCATGTGATCATGTCTTGTGCTTCCCAAGTCTCATGTGTTATGTTGTCATTGGTTAATTGTCTTGATCATTGTTCACAGGTGTCCCTTGTCTAGGCGTTAGTAGTCTGTGTATTTAAGCCCTCATGCTTGCCATGTGTCTTTGTCTAGCTTTGTTATATGTAACCCTCTGTTAGTGAGTTTTCTGTTTTATAGTCAAGTAGTTATAGTTATAGTCAAGTTAAGCCAAGCCAAGCCAAGTCTAGTCCTTGTTTCTTTTATGTTTTGCTTTAGTTTGAATTAATAAACTGCACTTGGGTTCTGAAAGCTTGCTTCCAGTGGATCCTCTGTTACAATGATCTAACTCCACAATTCAGTACTACATAGTTCACAGTCTTTGTAATGTGTTTTAGCAATACATTTGTAACATTTATAATGTGTTCAGAAACAAATCTCAGAATTGCCTTTACAGGGACTTTAATTAGGAAAACATCAGATTGATATGGCTAATGACAGCTTCTCTCTCTCCACAGAGGGTAACAAGGTTATCTAACCTGGCACAATCTTTCTGCTTAGGCAACCGAATAGAATTGGTGCAGTTCCAAAAGTTAATGGGGATGATATTAGCAGCAATAAAGGTAGTGCCTCTGGGACTGCTCATAGCATGACCACTGCAGTGGTGGATCAACAAGTTTTGACTTCACCCCAAATTACACAGGCGAGTGAAGTTGAGAGTCACATGGAAATGTGTTCAGGCTCTGCGTCTGTGGATGAGCTAAAGGAGGTTGAATCAAGGGGTACCTCTGGGAAATATACCGGCAAAGAGAATGGTGGTGGCAACAGATGCTTTTCTGACCGGTTGGGGGGCTGTCTGGCAAGGCAGAACAGTCAGGGGTTCATGGGTGTTCCCCTGGACCATGGAACACATCAATGTACTGGAAGTGAGGGAGAGACTTATGCTTTGGGCCTATCCAAGACTCACCTCACTCAGGGCAGTCTACATACCCAGAGTAATAAACCAGATGGCCAGTCTCCTCTACCGAACTAGGCCTCCTCCGGGGGAATGGCGATTACACCCAGAGGTGGTGCGTCTGATATGGGCTCGGTTTGGAAGAGCCCACACCGACCTATTTGCATCAGCCAATACAACCCATTGCAAGATGTGGTTTTCTCTGAATGGCCAAGGTGGGCCTTTGGGACTGGACACACTGTCTCACATGTGGCCAGGAGGATTGTTACACACTTTTCCTCCCCTTACATTGATTCCTCATGTGCTCAAATGTGTGGAGATAGGACATTGCAGGATCTTACTAACTGCCCCAAAATGACCAAGGTTCCCACTTCAAGTCTGGTACAAGGCTGTCCATGGCTACAAACAATTAGAGCAGACCTTCTCTCTCAAGTGGAGGGTCAGATCTGGCACCCTGCTCAGCCCCTCTCTCATGGGCTAAAGGGGGCAGTAGTGAAAACCATAAACAATGCCAAAGCACTTTCAATTTGGAATTATTACTCAAACAGATGCTGTGTCTTCTCTAACTGGTATCAGGACAGGAATCTGGACCCCACTAATTGTGGCCTTTATTTTATGCTTTGTTCAGTCACTTTTAGACTTTTGACTATTATTTTTAAGAAGAATAGTCAATGAAGTGAAGGTTTATATTGCGGCTATTTCTCATTTCCACAGTATTGTGGAAGGCTTATCAATTGGTAAGCACATTTTGGTGTCTCAATTTCTTAAAGAGGAACGTCGCCTCTATCCAGAAAAAAGTTAAGATTCCCATTCTGGGATCGTCCCATGGTTCTACAGTCATTGACCAAAGCCCCGTTTGAACAATTGGGCCAGGCAGATCTTAAATAAGTCCATCACTAATATGGAAAATAGTTTTTCTTCTTGCTATCTGTTGAGCAAAAAGTGAGCAATAAGTGAGGACTGTCTGAGGTGGAAAGCAGATTCGGCTTTCCTGCCTAAAGTTCTTAATCCTTGCACGATTAATCATGTAATCGAACTTGCAGCATTTTAACCCAACCCAGATCTCTTAAGTACAGGGCTTGACCTTGTGCGTAGGTCAAGGGCTTGACCACTTCACGCGTACTTTGAGTGCACAGTCGTTGCGACATTCACACACTCAGCTGTTTGTGTGTTTTGAAAAGTATCGGACAACCAGCCTTGAAACAGCGTCTATCACATTGGATAGTAGACACTATTGCACAAGCATATTCCAGCCAGAGCTTGCCAGTTTCAGGGAACCTGGTGGCTCATTCTACCAGGAGTCTGGCCACATCCTGGACAGCACTGAAGGGGGTGGCACTTATGGACATAAGCGCAGCAGCCTCATGGAGCTCACCTTGTACCTTTGCAGAACCAAGTATTACAGGGTCAATGTGGCGAACCCAATTATGCTTGGGTCCACAATTCTGCTCTCGGCCGCTAAGCAGGGACATAAGGAAGGAGGGGCTTCCGTCCCTCATGACCGTGGTGACGGCCTGAGTGAGGTCGAAATAGATCGTAAGTTATGACTATAACTATAGATCTATATTTAAATAAATATTTCACTAAAATGTTTTTTGGTGGATCTCAAGATGGATTGTACCCCTAGGATTGTACCCCAAGGACCCCTAGGGAATTCCTCTCTTATAATCATCATTGAGTAGAGTTTTGTGGTTCACTGTAGTGGATCAGATTGATATGCACCAATATCCAAACAGAAATAGTAGCCTACATTTCCTGGATATGACATCACTACAGCGATTAAACACTTTCATTTTATCAAATATGACAGGTCTGAAAAATATTCCTTTATAGCATCCATCAAAACATTGAAAATGCTTTCCTATTCTCGTTCAAAGTTACTTTTTTTTATGAGTCTTGTCGCCACTGTTCCTCCTTCAGACTTTAAAGTGATTTCCTCACCTTTTTTCTCTCTCAAGCCTTTATGTATTTTTCACAATGCTTTTAACAATGTTTTTTCCTCCAACAAAGCATGGACAAGGGAGGACATAAAATGGAGACAATGATGATGTTATCAGTTGGACTCTTCATTAGCATTCCTGTCTCCTGTGGCCTATTTGGAGTGTATGTGAGTGACAGTAGAGAGATGCAAGAAGAGAATGCTGTCCTGAGACGTCTCCTTAATGCTAAACACATGGCCAGGAGCAGGATTCGTCTGCAGACTTTTGGCCTGGAATTCTCCCCACTCAATTTCCTTTATTGGCTCCTGAATTTTATACACAAAGCAATAATGAAACAATACTAGCACTGCTATGAATATGTCTGTCACCTCCGTGTGAATATTAATAGAACTGACTTGTCACAATTAGCACATTCTTACACTATGAATCTAGTTTTGAGGTAAGACAGTGCTCTTAAATGAATCTTTCAAACTGATGAGAATACACAAAAGCCCATTAGTCTAATGCTGCTTCCATATGAATAAGAAATGTATTTATGAATCAATGAATGATTGAATGGACAATTTAGTATACATCCTTACAAATTTGTGAGCACACATTTTTCAAATACATTACCATCTAAAGGTTTGGGGTGAGTAATAATATATATATATATATATTATGGGGGCCAAACAGGAAATAATTAAATGTAAATCCGAATATATAGTTAAAACTCTGAATATATAAATGTAACCCTGAATATACACTCACCTAAAGGATTATTAGGAACACCATACTAATACTGTGTTTGACCCCCTTTCGCCTTCAGAACTGCCTTAATTCTACGTGGCATTGATTCAACAAGGTGCTGAAAGCATTCTTTAGAAATGTTGGCCCATATTGATAGGATAGCATCTTGCAGTTGATGGAGATTTGTGGGATGCACATCCAGGGCACGAAGCTCCCGTTCCACCACATCCCAAAGATGCTCTATTGGGTTGAGATCTGGTGACTGTGGGGGCCCTTTTAGTACAGTGAACTCATTGTCATGTTCAAGAAACCTATTTGAAATGATTCGAGCTTTGTGACATGGTGCATTATCCTGCTGGAAGTAGCCATCAGAGGATGGGTACATGGTGGTCATAAAGGGATGGACATGGTCAGAAACAATGCTCAGGTAGGCCGTGGCATTTAAACGATGCCCAATTGGCACTAAGGGGCCTAAAGTGTGCCAAGAAAACATCCCCCACACCATTACACCACCACCACCAGCCTGCACAGTGGTAACAAGGCATGATGGATCCATGTTCTCATTCTGTTTACGCCAAATTCTGACTCTACCATCTGAATGTCTCAACAGAAATCGAGACTCATCAGACCAGGCAACATTTTTCCAGTCTTCAACTGTCCAATTTTGGTGAGCTTGTGCAAATTGTAGCCTCTTTTTCCTATTTGTAGTGGAGATGAGTGGTACCCGGTGGGGTCTTCTGCTGTTGTAGCCCATCCGCCTCAAGGTTGTGCGTGTTGTGGCTTCACAAATGCTTTGCTGCATACCTCGGTTGTAACGAGTGGTTATTTCAGTCAAAGTTGCTCTTCTATCAGCTTGAATCAGTCGGCCCATTCTCCTCTGACCTCTAGCATCAACAAGGCATTTTCGCCCACAGGACTGCTGCATACTGGATGTTTTTCCCTTTTCACACCATTCTTTGTAAACTCTAGAAATGGTTGTGCGTGAAAATCCCAGTAACTGAGCAGATTGTGAAATACTCAGACCGGCCCGTCTGGCACCAACAACCATGCCACGCTCAAAATTGCTTAAATCACCTTTCTTTCCCATTCTGACATTCAGTTTGGAGTTCAGGAGATTGTCTTGACCAGGACCACACCCCTAAATGCATTGAAGCAACTGCCATGTGATTGGTTGATTAGATAATTGCATTAATGAGAAATTGAACAGGTGTTCCTAATAATCCTTTAGGTGAGTGTATAGTCATAACTCTGAATATATAGTTATAACTCTGAATATATAAATGTAACTCTAAATATATAGTTATAACTCTGAATATATAGTTATAACTCTGATTATATAAAAGTAACTCTGAATATATAGTTGTAAATCCTGAATATATAGCTATAGCTCTGAATATATAAATGTAACTCAGAATATATAGTTATAGGTCTGAATATATAGTTATAACTGTTGATCATAGCGATGTGGATATGTTTGCACCAGCTCTGTAATTCAGCACTATCCAGTCAAGTAACGTCACGTTTATTTATAGCCTACGACTTTATACAATATAGACTATTGCTTTAAGGCCACAAACATCATAACTATCTATAGGCCTACTGTGATTGAGACATGTATTCAAGAAATTTATTAAAACAGAAAGATGTATTGTTTCTGCCTTAAAGGCCGTGGAAACATGGTAGTGGGTTTGTTACGCACTTCAATCCTTACCCGACGTTCTTGGTTTTCTTCTCATGTATTAAATCCAGGCAATTGGTTGATGAAATATTGATTAAAATTAAGATACAATTTATTCGAAATTCACTTTAAAGAAAGGATTTCTATAGAACAAAACTTAATGAAGTGGTCAAAATCATGCCTGACCCACTCCATGTCTCCCGACATATTGCGCATCTTATGAAGTAGTGTCTTACTCATGCTGTTCACTTTTCATAAGCAACACAGATGAAATTTAAAATGAAAAAATATAATATTATAATATTTAAACATAAATATGAAGCTTAATAAGCTACGTTTTCTCTAACCCTGTACAACGATCACGCCGGCACGTTCTGATGGATTTTTCCTTAATGACAGCGGAAGCAACTCCATCAATTTTTGGCCATACAGTTTAGTGTAAGACAACTACAAAGGGTCTACTTTTATTTGTGTACACTCACAATAACACCAAAACCTTGCGCTTTTGTAAAATAAAGAGCTTTCAGCTGTCTCTGTATCTGCAAGAATCTTTCTGAAACTCAAAAATGAACTGAAACTCAGCGAATAGCCTACTTATCACACAAACATGAAATATATGTCTAAAGAAAGAAATAAAACAATTCTCATTTAAAACAAATATTATCCTGCAATGTAATCTGTATGAAATTAAAGAGATGCACAGTTTCGCCTATCTCAGATAATTATAATTAACGTGATCACCCACACACAGAGCGCTCTTATATTCATAGGTAAAATGCTGAGGCAATCTATGCAAAATGGTAAACGCCCCCAACAATGCCTTAAAAAGCATCAACAAAGGCTATAGTACAGTAACGTTACATAGAAATTTCACATCGGAGCAGGATTTGAGCGCTTGGGCAATGAGCGATTGAGTGGAGCGCGCTGGCATAGAGCGGAATATTGAGCGGAGCGTCACACCACTCTGATTCATAGTTATAACTATATATTCAGATTTACATTTATATATTCAGAGTTATAACTATATATTCTGGATTTACAACTATATATTCAGACCACTCCTTCCCCTGGTGGAGGGCTGGGGGAGAATCCTTTGTTCCGCCCTAATCCTTTAACCACCCTAATGTGGTTAAAGAAAGAACTCATGTCCTCATCCCTGAGCCCCCAGAGTCCACGGATGGCAGTGTGCGCCGCCCCAGGGCCTCGCCACTCTCGTCCCCCTCTGGCGGCAGACTCCTCTCAGAGCAGACCCCAGTGGAATGCACGTCCTTCCCTGGTCTCCTCTGTCAGGACGCGGCAGATGACTGTGCCCCCACACCGGGATGCTATGCCTCCCACGTCTGGGCCGGTCACGCCGCCTCGCTGCCCCACCTGGGGTACGTCTGTGGTTCGCATGACCCCGCTGGTTCAGTTCTTGGGAGCCTGGCTAGAGCTTCCCAACCTGTCCCGCTGGCTCGCGAGAACCATCAGGCTCGGCTACGCGATTCAGTTCGCGCTGTCTCCTCCACGAAAGGGAGTCCGCTATACAGTGGTGGATGGCAATGCCCCTGTCATGCGTGCGGCGGTCGCTACCTTGCTGGCGAAGGGTGTGATCGAGACTGTCCCTCCAGCTGAAATGAAGTCCGGCTTCTACAGCCCCTACTTCATTGTACCCAAGAAAACCGGTGGGTTACGGCCAATCCTGGACCTGCACGTCCTGAACCGATCCCTTCACAGGCTTCCGTTCAGGATGTTGACAGCCAAACACCTTTTCAAATGTGTTCTTCCTTTGGATTGGTTTGCAGCGATCGACCTGAAGGACGCATACTTTCATGTCTCCATTCTTCCTCGACACAGACCGTTTCTACGGTTTGCTTTCGAGGGGCAGGCATACCAGTACACGGTTCTCCCATTCAGGTTAGCCCTGTCCCCTCGCGTCTTCACGAAAGTCGTCGAGGCAGCCCTTGTGCCACTCAGGCAACACGGGGTTCGCATCCTGAACTATCTCGACGACTGGCTGATTCTGAGTCACTCTCGAGATCAGGTGTGCGAACACAGGGACCTGGTGCTCCAGCACCTCGCCTGTCTGGGCCTTCGGGTCAACTGGGAAAAGAGCAAACTCTCCCCCGTGCAGAGGATCTCTTTTCTCGGTATGGAAATCGACTTGGTCGCCATGTACGCACAGGTTACAAGCGAGCGCGCGCAGTCACTGCTGACTTGCCTCTGTCAAATAGAGAGCAAGAGTGCGGTTCTACTGAAACACTTTCAGAGGCTCCTGGGGCATATGGCATCCGCAGCCACGGTCACGCCGCTCGGATTGCTTCATATGAGACCGCTTCCGCACTGGCTAGAGCGATTCGAGTCCCGAGATGGGCATGGCAGTCGGGCAGGAGTGCCCTTAGATCGAGTTTCCAGGCATGCTGTTGTATCAACAGATGCCTCTGCCACGGGCTGGGGTGCCATGTGCAATGGACATGCCGCCGTGGGCTCCTGGACAGGACCCCAGCGCCTCCTGCATGTCAATTGCCTCGAGTTGCTGGCAGTACGGTTCGCTCTGCACTGCTTCCGGGCGTTGCTTAAGGGCCAACACGTGCTAGTCCGGACAGACAACACGGCCACAGTAGCGTACATCAACCGTCAAGGTGGTCTACGCTCCTGCCGTATGTCGCAACTCGCCCGCCATCTCCTCTTATGAAGTCAGAAGCATCTAAGGTCGCTTCGTGCCATCCATATCCCGGGAGACCTGAACCGTGCAGCCGACGAGCTCTCACGGTTTCAGCCACTTCCTGGAGAATGGAGACTCCATCCCCAGACGGTTCAACTGATTTGGGAACAGTTCGGCGACGCACAGGTAGATCTGTTTGCCTCCCACGACTCTTCCGATTGCCGCTGGTTTTACTCCCTAACCGAGAGAACCCTCGGCACGGATGCACTAGCGCACAGCTGGCCGCGGGGCCTCCGCAAATATGCGTTTCCCCCAGTGAGCACAGACACTGTGCAAGATCAGGGAGGACAAGGAGCAGGTCCTTTTGGTTGCCCCGTATTGGCCTGGCCGGACTTGGTTCTCCGAAATCTTACTCCTTGCGATAGCCCCTCCCTGGTCGATTCCTCTGAGGAAGGACCTCCTTTCTCAGAGATGGAGGCTACCACCTCCAGTGGTGGCTACCATTACTTCCGCTAGGGCCTTGTCCACGAGACAGGCCTATGCGTTGAAGTGGAACCTCTTCGTCACGTGGTATTCTTCTCGCCGAGAAGACCCCTGGAAATGCCCGATCGGGTCTGTGCTCTCCTTCCTCCAAGAAGGGTTGGAACAAAGGCTGTCTCCTTCCACCCTGAAGATTTACGTGGCCGCTATCTCTGTGCACCACGACCTTGTGGAGTCGAAAACAGTAGGTCAGCACGACCTGGTCATCAGGTTCCTGAGGGGGGCTAGGAGACTAAATCCTCCTCACTCTCCCCTCATACCCTCTTGGGACCTCACAGTGGTCTTATCTGCCCTGCAGAGAGCTCCCTTTGAGCCTTTGCGATCAGTTGAGCTTAAGTTTCTGTCTATGAAGACAGTGCTTCTGATCGCTCTGGCCTCCATCAAGAGGGTAGGGGACCTGCAGGCATTTTCAGTTGATGAAGCATGCCAGGAATTCGGGCCGGCTAATTCTCACGTGATCCTGAGACCCCGGCCTGGATATGTGCCCAAGGTTCCCACCACTCCTTTTAGAGATCAGCTGGTGAACCTGCAAGCGCTGCCTTTGGAGGAGGCAGACCCAGCCTTGGCACTGCTCCACTGTCCAGTACGCGCCCTCTGTGCTTACGTAGACAGAACGCAGTGTTTCAGGACCTCTGACCAGCTCTTTGTCTGTTATGGTGCGAAGCTGAAGGGAAAGGCTCTCTCCAAGCAAAGGTTGTCGCACTGGATAGTGGATGCCATTGTCTTGGCTTATCAGACGCAGGGTCGTCCATGCTCCCTAGGGGTGAGGGCACAGTAGCCAGTAACTAGGACAGGCTCGGTGTCTTCGCTTGCTCGCAAATTCCACTCCACGGACTGGATACGTGCGATATTTCCTCAGGTGAGTTTCCCTGAAGCCCTGAGTTCCTCCAGCACTGTTGATGCCGACACCAGAGTGCATGCCCGGTTGGTCAGCCCTCTTGTCAGGCTAGGTGCCTCCATGTGCATGATTCCCCCGCTGGGCAACCCCCACATGTATTTCCAATGTAAGCCTCTCTGAGCAGGTGTCTTTCCCTTGGCAAGCCCCTTGCCACCCCTGGGGTTGAAATATTCCACCTTCGGCTGGATATCCCAGAGTGCTCCATATGCAGCCCATACGTGGGTCATATGTGTATTCTTAAGTCCTCCCTTCGGGCAGGCATTGTGTTGCATTTCTCCACGTGGGATATGCTTCCCAGTGTACCTTGGTATTCCTGTGTTAATTGGAGTCCTTCGTCCGTGCTAGTCTCACGACAGGGAACTCACACTTGCGCAGGGCACTGGAAGACAGCCGAGTGGTGTGATTAGATTGGACCCCCATTCGTCAGTCACTGACGTAACTCGGAGTGACTGAATGAAAGGGAACGTCTCGGTTACGTATGTAACCCTCGTTCCCTGAGGAGGGAACGGAGACGTTACGTCCCCCTGCCACGTCCGCTGTACCGCTGGAATGGCCAGGAGTTCAGTCTCGGCTCCTCAGCAGGTAACATAATGCGACATTGCCAGCGTACTTCCTTATATACCCACAGAGTGGGGCGGAGCTACGCTATGCAAATTCCGCAGACCCATGGCATTTCATCGCCATTGGCTCGTTTTCTAAGAACTCGAAGATGATAGGCTTCTAAGCGAAACCCCCATTCGTCAGTCACTGACGTAACGTCTCTGTTCCCTCCTCAGGGAACGAGGATTACACGTAACCGAGACGTTATAACTATATATTCAGAGTTACGTTTATATATTCAGGATTTACAACTATATATTCAGAGTTACATTTATATATTCAGAGTTACATTTATACATTCAGGATTTACAGCTATATATTCAGAGTTATGACTATACACTCACCTAAAGGATTATTAGGAACACCATACTAATACTGTGTTTGACCCCCTTTCGCCTTCAGAACTGCCTTAATTCTATGTGGCATTGATTCAACAAGGTGCTGAAAGCATTCTTTAGAAATGTTGGCCCATATTGATAGGATAGCATCTTGCAGTTGATGGAGATTTGTGGGATGCACATCCAGGGCACGAAGCTCCCGTTCCACCACATGCTCTATTGGGTTGAGATCTGGTGACTGTGGGGGCCATTTTAGTACAGTGAACTCATTGTCATGTTCAAGAAACCAATTTGAAATGATTCGAGCTTTGTGACATGGTGCATTATCCTGCTGGAAGTAGCCATCAGAGGATGGGTACATGGTGGTCATAAAGGGATGGACATGGTCAGAAACAATGCTCAGGTAGGCCGTGGCATTTAAACGATGCCCAATTGGCACTAAGGGGCCTAAAGTGTGCCAAGAAAACATCCCCCACACCATTACACCACCACCACCAGCCTGCACAGTGGTAACAAGGCATGATGGATCCATGTTCTCATTCTGTTTACGCCAAATTCTGACTCTACCATCTGAATGTCTCAACAGAAATGGAGACTCATCAGACCAGGCAACATTTTTCCAGTCTTCAACTGTCCAATTTTGGTGAGCTCGTGCAAATTGTAGCCTCTTTTTCCTATTTGTAGTGGAGATGAGTGGTACCCGGTGGGGTCTTCTGCTGTTGTAGCCCATCCGCCTCAAGGTTGTGCGTGTTGTGGCTTCACAAATGCTTTGCTGCATACCTCGGTTGTAACGAGTGGTTATTTCAGTCAAAGTTGCTCTTCTATCAGCTTGAATCAGTCGGCCCATTCTCCTCTGACCTCTAGCATCAACAAGGCATTTTCGCCCACAGGACTGCCGCATACTGTATGTTTTTCCCTTTTCACACCATTCTTTGTAAACTCTAGAAATGGTTGTGCGTGAAAATCCCAGTAACTGAGCAGATTGTGAAATACTCAGACCGGCCCGTCTGGCACCAACAACCATGCCACGCTCAAAATTGCTTAAATCACCTTTCTTTCCCATTCTGACATTCAGTTTGGAGTTCAGGAGATTGTCTTGACCAGGACCACACCCCTAAATGCATTGAAGCAACTGCCATGTGGTTTGCCATTGGTTGATTAGATAATTGCATTAATGAGAATTTGAACAGGTGTTCCTAATAATCCTTTAGGTGAGTGTATATTCAGAGTTATAACTATATATTCAGTTACATTTATATATTCAGGATTTACAACTATATATTCAGAGTTATAACTATATATTCATAGTTACATTTATATATTCAGAGTTATAACTATATGTTCAGAGTTACATTTATGTATTCAGGATTTACAACTATATATTCAGAGTTACATTTATATATTCAGAGTTATAACTATATATTCAGGATTTACAACTATATATTCAGAGTTACATTTATATATTCAGAGTTTTATTATTCAGAGTTACATTTATATATTCAGGATTTACAGCTATATATTCAGAGTTATGACTATATATTCAGAGTTACATTTATATATTCAGAGTTATAACTATATATTCAGTTACATTTATATATTCAGGATTTACAACTATATATTCAGTTACATTTATATATTCAGAGTTACATTTATATATTCAGGATTTACAACTATATATTCAGAGTTATAACTATATATCCAAAGTTACATTTATATATCCAGAGTTATAACTATATATTCAGGATTTACAACTATATATTCAGAGTTACATTTATATAATCAATTAATTATTTCCTGTTTGGCCCCCCATAATATATATACAGCTCTGGAAAAAATTAAGAGACGTAATTAAGAGACTTGTCTTAATTTTTTCCAGAGCTGTATATATACACAGTATATATATTTTGCGCTAGTGTTACATTATATGATTACACTCTTATTCATGTAAATGCTTTTTAAATCATTTAAGCGCGACAAGACAAAAGAGAACGCACTGTCTGTGAATGTCCTGTCTGTGTGACACACACACACATACTCTCATAAAAGCAGTCTTAAATGAGTTAAATAAAGTCTTGAATGAACAAAGTGTTGTGAGAAAATGAGATGCGCGTGACAGCGTCATGTTCGGCAAAAGTGACAGCAGCCTAATAAACCAGTTGCTGTGATGTCTGTCATTGTTAATCATAGAACAAAGGTAACAGAGAAAATTGTAGCTTTAATAAGGATTAATCCATATTTAATTTATAATTTATGGAGTTAAGAAAGGTGTTTGATAAGTTTATTCAGTTTCTGTATATGTCTAACAGGTAGGAAGGCCACGTGTACATTTATTATAATGGGTTTATGTGAAGATTGTTTTTAAGTTCACTTAAATTAAAAGCCTAATAAATGTTGAAATTGATAGCTTTCAATTATACTGTAATGTTGAATATCTATCAGTAATGTTTAAAATAAAATCATAGAGACATCAGTAGCAGTATTATCAGTATCTATACTGTCTTTAAGTTGTTTCTACATTAATTTGGAGATATATATATATGAAGAAATGAATACGGTTATTCAGCAAGTGTAATAAATTGATCAAAACATGACAGTATGACCTTTACATTGTTACTCTATATCAAATAAATTCTGTTCTTTTGAACTTTCTATTCATTAAAGAATCCTGTAAAAATGTATTCACAAACAATATTAAGCAGCACAACTTTTTACAACTGTAGTAATAATAAGACACTAAATCAGCATATTAGAATGATTTTTGAAGGATCATGTGAAACTGAAGACAACGAATTAATGGTGCTGAAAATTCCATCACAAGAATGAATTACTTTTTAAAATAAAACATACAGTGGGGAGAACGTCTCGGTTACGTATGTAACCCTCGTTCCCTGAAGGAGGGAACGGAGACGTACGTCGGACGTCACCGACGAATTGGGATCACTTCTGGGAGCCCCTATCAGCTTCGAGTGTATAGAGAACGGGCCAATGGCCATTGGCGTGCGAGATTTGCATCCCCCCGCATCGTGGGTATAAAGCGGAAGCGGATGCTGCGCACATTTGTTTTTCACTGAGGAGCCGAACTAGTGACTCGGCCGCTGCAGTGACGGTACAGCAACTGTGGCGACGGGACGTACGTCTCCGTTCCCTCCTTCAGGGAACGAGGGTTACATACGTAACCGAGACGTTCCCTTTCAGTCGGTCACGTTCGACGTACGTCGGACGTCACCGACGAATTGGGATCCCTATGGAAAACGCCACAGTTACTACCACTTCCAGCGCCCAGCGAAAGCCCCTCAGACCCCCGTCTGTTCGGGGCGGGGAACTTACGCAGGGAGAGTCACTGCTGCTGTTCCGCAAGACCCACTCAGCAGAGTATTGGATAACGCTGGGAAACCGTGCCCAGGGGGGCCGCTGCGGAAGCCACATCCTACCCGTAGGGAGGTATCATGTGGAATATACATGTATGGACTGGCCGTGGGCAGTACAACATACAGAAGTCCCAGGGGTGGCCCCGGCCAATGCAGGCGGGAGACTACACCACACAGAGACGGCAGAGGGAGCTCTGCCAAGGGAAAGACACGGGCTCGCCGTAGGGAGCCGTACCGTGGAAGAATACACATATGGGACCGCCGTAGGGGTCACAACATATGGATACCCAGCCTAACACAAGTTCCACCAATGCATACGAGTGTTAGACCTGGCGTCGGACGCTCCGCCACGTCTGACTGCTGCGGGTTGCGGAGGACTCAACAGGGTTCGCCGTGCTGGGGAACTCGGCTGGAGCATATCAGCGCACGTATCCGGTCCATGAGGAGGGGAATGGCGCAGCAAGCCGACACTAGAACGGGCCCTTCGGTGATACTGGCTATTTGAAGCGAGCACACGGGAAGAAACCGGCTCTACACGGAGGCTATAGAATCTAGCGAACGTGTTAGGTGTCGCCCAGCCCGCAGCTCTACATATATCTGTCAGCGAGGCGCCGTGCGCCAGCGCCCAGGAAGAGGCCACACTCCTAGTGGAGTGGGCCCTCAACCCAAGCGGGCAGGGCACGCCTTGGGTTTCATACGCCAAGGCGATGGCATCCACTATCCAGTGAGCCATCCTCTGCTTGGAGACAGCCTTTCCCTTCTGCTGGCCTCCGTAACAGATGAAGAGCTGTTCTGAGGTCCTGAAGCTTTGCGTTCTGTCCACGTAAGGCCTTGGATGGGTGGCGTGGGTCTCCGCGCCAGGTGGAAGCGGACGCCGGACACAGTTGCATCGCAACAGCCCGTTCCACCGGCGGGATCCCCACGTACCCCTTGGCTGGCCCGCCGTCGAGAGTAGTGAGGAGGGAGGAGCCACTCTGCCGGTTTCTGGCAGAAAAAGGTGCCGTCCACGACCTCGTGAGCTCCTCATGCACTTCTGGGAAGAAAGGCACCGGGGCGGGACGCTGAGAACCAGCGCGAGCCGCCCCGAGAAACCAATCATCCAGCCTAGAAGGCTCGGGACACGGTGGAGGGTTCCACACGAGCCCGACCTTTTCGGCGGCCCGGGAAAGCATAGCCGTCAGCTCGGGGTCCGTCTTGGACAATGCCACTCTCCCAGAGGGAGGCAACGCAGCCGAGTCTTCATCCCCCGAGGACTGAAACTCCCCCTCCGATGCAGCGATCGACATCCTATCCTCTGCTGGAGCTCCAAAGGTCACCGCTAGACCACCCCGAGAGGGGCCAGCGACTTCCCCCGGAAGCTCAACCGGCTGCGGCACTACAGAGGGTTTAGGGGCCCACGGAGGCTGGCTCGGCGGGTGTGCCCTAAACGTGATCCTCAGGTCACCCTGGCTATTCGCCGAAGTAGGTCTATCCTGCTGGGCAGGGATAGCACTAGATCGGGGCATAGGTAAGGGGACTCCACCCTCCCGAAGGTAGGCGAGTCTCGACCTTAGCGCCGAGATAGTCATGTTCCCGCAATGGGAACACGAGCTATCCACAAACGCTGCCTCAGCATGTTGAATACCCAGACATGTCAGGCAGCGATTGTGACCGTCAGCTGGTGACAGGGAACGACCGCATCCAGAAACGCACGGGTGGAATGACATCTTGAAAAAGACGCAGTTTCACACCCGTGTTGCTCTTTTAGAAGAAGCTCTTTTAACGTGCCGAAGCACCCAGGAACAACCGCGGCAAACACAGGGGATAGTGCAGCCTGTGTTTGCACTCACCGTGGAACGCCCCCACCGAACCAACCGGGATGCTATAAAAACAGCAGTTGTTTCACCGATTTCGGTGAGCTCGCGGTTGTCACTGCACGTGCCTTCTCCCCAGCACAAAAGCCTCTTCTCTCGCTCTCTCTCTTTCTCTCTGCTGATGCAGGAACAGTCTTCCATGAAGCTTGTTTGGCTCCGAAGTGAATGACAAATGTGCGCGGCATCCGCTTCCGCTTTATACCCGCGATGCGGGGCGGAGCGCGAGATGCAAATCTCGCACGCCAATGGCCATTGGCCCGTTCTCTATACACTCGAGGCTGATAGGGGCTCCCAGAAGTGATCCCAATTCGTCGGTGACGTCCGACGTACGTCGAACGTGACCGACTGAAAGGGAACAAGTATTTGATACACTGCCGATTTTGCAGGTTTTCCTACTTACAAAGCATGTAGAGGTCTGTAATTTTTATCATAGGTACACTTCAACTGTGAGAGACGGAATCTAAAACAAAAATCCAGAAAATCACATTGTATGATTTTTAAATAATTAATTTGCATTTTATTGCATGACATAAGTATTTGATCACCTACCAACCAGTAAGAATTCCGGCTCTCACAGGCCTGTTAGTTTTTCTTTAAGAAGCCCTCCTGTTCTCCACTCATTACCTGTATTAACTGCACCTGTTTGAACTCGTTACCTGTATAAAAGACACCTGTCCACACACTCAATCAAACAGACTCCAACCTCTCCACAATGGCCAAGACCAGAGAGCTGTGTAAGGACATCAGGGATAAAATTGTAGACCTGCACAAGGCTGGGATGGGCTACAGGACAATAGGCAAGCAGCTTGGTGAGAAGGCAACAACTGTTGGCGCAATTATTAGAAAATGGAAGAAGTTCAAGATGATGGTCAATCTCCCTCGGTCTGGGGCACCATGCAAGATCTCACCTCGTGGGGCATCAATGATCATGAGGAAGGTGAGGGATCAGCCCAGAACTACATGGCAGGACCTGGTCCTATGACCTGAAGAGAGCTGGGACCACAGTCTCAAAGAAAACCATTAGTAACACACTACGCCGTCATGGATTAAAATCCTGCAGCGCACGCAAGGTCCCCCTGCTCAAACCAGCGCATGTCCAGGGCCGTCTGAAGTTTGCCAATGACCATCTGGATGATCCAGAGGAGGAATGGGAGAAGGTCATGTGGTCTGATGAGACAAAAATAGAGCTTTTTGGTCTAAACTCCACTCGCCGTGTTTGGAGGAAGAAGAAGGATGAGTACAACCCCAAGAACACCATCCCAACCGTGAAGCATGGAGGTGGAAACATCATTCTTTGGGGATGCTTTTCTGTAAAGGGGACAGGACGACTGCACCGTATTGAGGGGAGGATGGATGGGGCCATGTATCACGAGATCTTGGCCAACAACCTCCTTCCCTCAGTAAGAGCATTGAAGATGGGTCGTGGCTGGGTCTTCCAGCATGACAACGACCTGAAACACACAGCCAGGGCAACTGAGGAGTGGCTCCGTAAGAAGCATCTCAAGGTCCTGGAGTGGCCTAGCCAGTCTCCAGACCTGAACCCAATAGAAAATCTTTGGAGGGAGCTGAAAGTCCGTATTGCCCAGCGACATCCCCGAAACCTGAAGGATCTGGAGAAGGTCTGTATGGAGGAGTGGGCCAAAATCCCTGCTGCAGTGTGTGCAAACCTGGTCAAGAACTACAGGAAACGTATAATCTCTGTAATTGCAAACAAAGGTTTCTGTACCAAATATTAAGTTCTGCTTTTCTGATGTATCAAATAACTTATGTCATGCAATAAAATGCAAATTAATTACTTAAAAATCATACAATGTGATTTTCTGGATTTTTGTTTTAGATTCCGTCACTCACAGTTGAAGAGTACCTATGATAAAAATTACAGACTTCTACATGCTTTGTAAGTGGGCAAACCTGCAAAATCGGCAGTGTATCAAATACTTGTTCTTCCCACTGTAGTTATATTAAATTGTAATAATATTTGACAATATTAATGTTTTCACTATATTTTTGATCAAATAAATGCAGCATAAGAGACTTAAAACATTAAAAAAATCGTACTGCCTTTCAGACACTCAGATCTACAACCACAAGGCTATGCCAGCTTAATGTTACAACAAGATATCTGAATTACAGTGAAAGTGAGACAATGTCAAAGGATTTTAAGATTTAAGATCTACAGTATGTGTTTTTTATTCATTTAAAATATGTCAACAAAATCAAATTTTTATTTTAAATCATACACTTTTATCCAATCAGTCAAGTAAAAATTTGTTGACATTTTTTACTCATATTAAACCTGTACAGTAATGACACAATATATGCCAAGCAAGTATTATTAAATGAGAGCCATTAGATGGCTATATATTTATAGGAAGGAAATATTTTTGTCCTTCACTAAATCCTTTAAAATGTACAGTATTTGGCTTTAGAGAAATTGTAACTGAAAGGCCTAAACAGCAAATGAATGAGAGGTATGCAAGCTAAACAATCATCGGCACATACTCGCACACACAAATGTCACAAACTTGTGGGACTCTAACACAAGCTCTTCATGGCCTTCTTTCTTAATGTCATTATAAATTCTTTCCTAAACCTGTGGTTATTAAAACAATTATTGTAACTGTTTATTTTAAACATTGTCCTTTGCTTTCATGCATATCCAGGCCTCTTTTCTCCATTGAGCAAAACCATAACACATGGAGCAGACAGGAGTTTGGAGATCCAAAGAGTTTCCACTATGTGGACAGCAAAGGTTTTTTTTTTTCTTTTCTTTTTTTTCTTTCTGGGGGCTGGGGGAGCAGAGGGTAACTATCGGCTAATGGACTACGCAGGCAGTAGGGGTAAGACAGTTAAAAAAGACATGAGGCTTATTGCATGTCTGCAGTGCAGAAAAAGCACTTGGATGGAGCTCTGCTGGTGAAGGTCCAAATAAAGACTATAGTGATTTAATCCTAACTGCTTTATCATTCTAACAGAGATGCTATGACCACTGTGACTAAAAATAGTAAAAGAAAGGCAACAAAAAGTGCCTCTCTCTGTAGGGATGCATCGATTAAAAAAATGCTGGCTGACACAATAAGCTGATAATTACAGTGTTATGGATGATATGACAGATCACTGCAATTCAATATTGTTATGTCTAAATACATAAAAAACACCACTTTTTATGAATTTAGGCATCACAACATTATAATGTAGAGTATGAAAATAGATATTAATTTTACGATTTGCTTAAGATCACGTTATAAAATTACTTTTTTAAAGATTTAAGAGAGAGTTTTAAGTGAGTGTTACATGACAGCAAAAGGTTATCTAAATATAAAAATAGAGGAAATGAGCGTGCAAAGTTAAATATCAAATATTAACTCACACTTCAATCATTTTTCATACAGGAGCGATTCGTTTGAAAAAAAAAATTGTTTCGGCAGCAGTAGTCATGGACACAAAACCACCAGGTTGTTGGAAAGATGTGTTCCTGTTCATAATAACCCAGGGAGATGTAAAACAAAAATGTTTTTGACTCTGTGCCCTAGTTTTGTGATGATGCGTTATATGTGATTGAAACCTTGAATAGACTCTCGGTGGATACATGGGTGGCCCGACATTGAAATGGCTTATAAAATTTGCACCATTTTTGAACTGAGCCTTGTCATTTGTAGGAATTTGGAGAAGGGGTATCAAATTTAAAGACCAGAGTGTATAATAAATGTTTAAAATATCATGTTTAAACATTTCTGCAACATTTGGTTCGTTGCCCTTTTTCAGAAGTGTGAAGTCTCAAGGAGAGATATCACAGGAATACTGTTTTTGGACCCGAAATAGCGAGCTCACCTCAACTCTGCTGATAAATGGCTATGATCGTTCCAAGTCTCCAAGTCTCTTTGTCAGATTGTAAAGTCCTGCTTTTTTTAATCAAGACCGCCCAGGGTGCATCACACTCAACCTTGGAAGGGTTTGCATGCACATGCAGGAAAAAAATAAATAACAGCAGGCTTATACTTTACTTATGCTTGATTTGAAGCATGTTAAAACATAAAATGCATGCTAACATTAGTCTATAGACAACCCATTCCACACTGCCACTACCCTGCCCCCCAAATCACCTCATGCTTCTCCACAATCTCCTGGCCTCCTTCCCTCGTAAAAATATATGTCATAACCTGCAAATTTGCAAAGGCTCCCCTCTAGAAGGAAGTCTTTTATTAGGCATTATGTTTTCTTTTGCCGCAGGCGGCAGACAAAATAAACCCGACCTGAGATTTATTTCTTGTTCCTCTTGGCAGCGTGGCATCCAAGAATCACATGGCGCTCTGGGTTCACCGCGAGAAAAGAATCTTAATCATAACAATGGGTTCGACGACGGCAAGAGACAACGGAGCGCAAGATGCTATGCGCTAAAGTGGAGAGGAGGGAGAGGGAAAACGAAAAACATAATGTGTTTCATTGTACCACTGAGAGAATAAGTAGAGCAACTGTTGATTTAGTCTTTGTTTCAGTGTTTTCATTCATTCCCCCTAGAAGACAAGGTTGAATATTCAGCTCACCGCTCCCAGGGACTCCAAGGCAAACAGGAGTCTCGCAGCGAGTGACCCTTACTCCACATCTCTGGGTGAGACTGAGCCAAAGAGAGGATGGAGGGAAAGTTTAGCAGGCAGGAAATTGCCCCGCTCTGCTGCAGAGAACTCAAAAAGAGTTATCGAATGTAGGGCTACTGTTCGGCCTGTGTGAATCTGGAGCATTGCAGGGAAAATGCATGTCTTATGGGCAACATGGAAGCTTGTTTTTACCCAAACTTACAACCATGCCTTGAATCATTCTAGACTCAAATCTGTCAGAAGCTACCAGAGTTTCTCTAGATCAGGGAAAGGCAACTTCGGTTCTGCAGGGAGGCTTTAGATGCTGTCTACACTGTCCTGAGAGTTTAGCTCCAACCTGTTAAAACCCTGCCTGTAGCTTTCTAGTAATCCTGAAAACATTGATTAGCTTGTTCAGGTGTGTTTGAATAGGGTTGGAGCTAAACTCTCAGTGTACTACAGTCTACAGTGTCTACAGTGTAGACAGTAGGGCTGGACAATTAATCGAAAAGTAATGGAAACCGAAATTCAGAACCTCTAACCGACGTAATTTTCCCATGTCAGTTATTTCCGTTTTTAATCCTGTTAATACTTTCCCCTTAAAAACATACTACCGCGCGTGTAGTCACGTGACTCCGCCCCATCCAGTCAGTGGCATGGAAGCGCAGAGGTGAACTCAAACATAGAGTCAACACACGCAGACAGCGTCCTCACGAAAGTTTGTCAATTGTGTGTCTTTAAAGGCTTGCCAGTTTGAACATTCAAATGATTTTACACCATTCAATAACATCAATATGGAAAACATGGCACTTCAGTGCTCGCGAGCTGTTTTCTGTGACGCAGAGAGCCGAGCCGCGTCGTGTCTGACAACGCGCGAGCCCTGAAGCCAGATCACTTTCACTTGCGTCTTCAGTAAACTTCGTTAATTGTATGTGTTTTAAGGCTTGCCAGTTTGGCCATTAAAGTGATTTTAGACCATCGGACGTGTATCATTATATTGAGGTACTGCGCTGATGCATTGTGACACGAACACTCATACAGACAGTATCTCGCACATCACGTGAAGATCGCGCGCGCAGAAACTCATTGTCAACTCTGTCCTGTGATTTTATCACTAAAGTAGCTTAGAAACTCAAAAGTTATAGCATATATTTTTCTACTTTTGAAGTAACTACATACAACGCACAGCTTCACAATTAATAAAGAGACGGTATGACTAATTCACACACGCAATCTCTCTTTCATTAATGCATTCATATAACTGTACTCTCACAGTGCTAATTTATTTAAAAAATAAATATCCCACCTTTAATTGTAAAGCATGTTTACAGTACATACCTTGCCAGTGAACTATCAGGGCAAAAAAACAAAAAAACAAAAAAAAATTTAAATAAATGGAGCAATTCCAATAGGGTCCTCACACCATCTGTGCTCGGGCCCTAATAATCGTTCATTAATCATAATTGAGGTAAAGTGTTCAATTAATCGATGTTTTGATTTTAGGTCATATCGTCCAGCCCTAGTAGACAGCATCACTGATTATAATGGGTTCAACTTGCTTATGTCACGTCGCATTGCACTGCTTGCGTCTGATGTAGACGCAGCGTTACTTTTTCACCAGTGCTTCACAGCGCAGAAATATGTAATACCAAACAAACAATTATCCACACCATAAACTGACAAAACTCATCCCTTCCAAACACCCTACTACCTGCCCACTTCATCCTATCCCCACTCATCTGCTTCAAACCATTTCTTCTACAGTTGTGCCTGCACTCACACACATCATCAACATCTCTCTTCACACTGGTACCTTTCCCACAGCATTCAAGCAGGCTCGGATAACCCTACTAGCTTCATGCAACAGGCCTCTGGACAACAACCTGGCTTCAAAAGTGACCACTCAACCTAGACTGCCCTGCTCTTGGTTATTGAAGCTCTGAGACTGGCAAGAGCAGCTTCTAAATCATTAGTACTAATCTTGTTGGATCTGTCTGCTGCTTCTGACACAATTAACCGCCAGATCCTCTTGTCAACCCTCATGACGAAGGGCATCTCCGGAACCGCACTCCAGTGGTTCAAGTCTTACCTCTCAGGTAGTTACTTCAGGGTGTCTTGAAGGGTTGAGGTATCTAAGTCACAACATCTAGCTACTGGGGTGCCTCAGGGCTCAGTGCTTGGAACACTTTTCTTCTCCATCTACATGTCATCACTAGGATCTGTCATTCAGAAACATAGCTTTTCCTATCACTGCTATGCTGATGACATACAACTCTACCTCTCGTTTCAGCCAGATGATCCGACGGTTGCTGCTTGCATCTCAGCCTGCCTGACAGACATTTCTGACTGGATGAAGCTTAGGTCAAGCTGATCCTATGCTTTTCTATAAAAAGTATCTAGTATCTTCCTGCTAAATAAAAAAAAATTAAATGATGATGGGTATACATCCTAGAGCTGTGTAAAGTAAGTCATGAAAAGTTGCGTCCAGATACTTTTTATGGATGAGCCAATAATAACATTATTCTCTTTAAAAATACTTTATAACATTCTATTTCTAAAAATGAGTTTAAAAAAACGGGATGTAATTTACGGGATGCAATAAAAGCAATATTTCAGTTTTAGCTGTTTACATCCTCCCCTTTTCACTCTTCATGTTTAATGGGTAAAGACTGAATAAAAGATAATTTTTACAGAATATTTAACCTGGGCTAAATTCAATACGAACTGTTGTGATTGAACTGCTGAAGTATGCACATCATGTTCTGCCAATCATGCAAACAAAAGAATCAAATGCATATGAGAAGTACAGACTGTGAAGGCAAAAAGAAATTGCCAATAGAAAAAGAATGTATATATCCTTTGACAGATATTGGTTTTATACATACTTCTATCCACAAGAAATGAAATAAAAACAAATAATTTTCAGTATATTTATTTCACTAAATTCCAGGACATCTGGAATCTAATCTAATTTCAGCAAAAGTCAAATTAATTTGTATAGCACTTTTCACAATACACATTGCTTCAAAGCAGCTTTACAGAAAATCATGATGTTAAGGTTTAGAATATCTTAATATCTTAAAGGGTTAGTGAAAAATGACTAAAAAAGGGTTTTTCAAAAATGAAAATTCTGTCATTAATTACTCACCCTCATGTCGTTCCAAACCCATAAGACCTTCGTTCATCTTCGGAACACAAATTAAGATATTTTTGATGAAATCCGAGAGCTCTCAGGCCCCTCCATAGACAGCTATTTAATTAACACTTTCAAGGTCCAGAAAGGTAGGAAAGACATTGTTAAAATAGTCCATGTGACTCCAGTGGTTCAACCTTAATTTTATGAAGCGAGGAGAATACTTTTTGTGCGCAAAAACAAACAAAAATAACTACTTTATTCAACAATTTCGGTCTAGCCTGTGCCAGTCTCCTACGCTGTTTCCGTTGTAAATAGTGCAGCACTCTCGAGATCTATGGCAGCCGATGCTGTTTACGTGAGCACCACGATGCATACGCGGGAGCTGAAACGTAAACAGTGTAGGCGACTGGCACAGGCCAGAACGAAATTGTTGAATAAAGTCATTATTTTTGTTTGTCGTACGGGTTTGGAATGACATAAGGGTGAGTAATTAATGACAGAATTTTCATTTTTGGGTGAACTATCCTTTTAATGCTTTTAATTGTTAGGGAATCACAGACTCAAGACGTGTTATTAGAGAACCAGAGAAGATTTATTACAGCAATAAGCAAATGGACTATGTAGGTAAATAATTCAGAGTTATTGCAATGGAGATTGTGAACGTGGAGCAGATGGATCGGGGATGCACACACCTCGTCACAGTGGTGGTGAGTAAACAGGTTATCTTGGCACGCACACAGGGAAACAACCTAGGGGAGTAAGGAACATGCTGGAGACACGGAGGAGATGGATACACACTGGGGAATCGAAGGACGATCTCTGGAGTCACAATAGCGTTTAGAACCCTGCTGAAAAATCCAGCATAAACCAGCACAGATTCCATGCTGGTCCAGGCTGGTTTATGCTGGTATAGTGCTGGTATAGAATGGACTAGCTGGTGGACCAGCATATGAGCTGGTGAAGCTGGTGGACCAGCATGGTCTTGCAGGGTTGAGTGTAAGTAGGCCAGTTGTCTGTATGCAAGCAGTGTTTTGAACATTTTAATTTTTTTTGTTATGATTGCATTATTAATCAATGTCACTTGTAAACTGGCAAAACGTTTCAAAGCATCAATGGTTTCCTGTTTCAAAAGATGTGTACACAAATCAGTTAAAAAGACATGTAGAGATATAAAAACCAAGAAAACTGCCCAATAAAAGCATAATCATAAGCAGTTTATTCCATAACGGGTTATGAGAAGAGCTCTTTCAATGGGACAATTAATAACAACTTGATAATGAAAGTTCAAAACTGAAAGTTGCTGTTTTTAAAGACTTTCATACTTATTTTGGGAAGTCACATACTGTATGTCAAAATCCAACTGTCAGTCAATGATTCCAAAAAGTGCAAAAGGTATGTCATATTGTTGAAAATAGTGAAAGCGTGCACTTTCAACAATTGCTGAAAGATAATTCATTCAACCAAAGTCAATGGCCAAGTGCCCAACTAGAGGGAACACTAATCACTTCAGACAGACTTCAACAACCTTTGTACATGTACCATATGAAAGAAATAAACTGGTCAAACTGGTTTATAATAAGTGAATATGGTAATTATGTTTTTGGAGTTTAAGCATCCTCTGGTGAGATATTGATTTTATTTGCAGCTGATTTCATCTAAGGTTGTGGCTGTAAGTCAGTTGTAAATGTTGTGTTTCTGCTCATCTCTTCTCTTATTTCTGTTCTTATTGTTCCTCTTATCTTCAGTGATTCTGCTTGTTAACCTCAGGTGTCTAATGCTCAATCATCACTTGTAGTGTGAATCTATTTCACTAACTGCAACATTGCTTCAGTGTTACTTTTACTCTCTATAGATTGGGACCATATGAAAACTGAGCAGTGGTTGTTTAACACTAGGGATTTTACTGTGTAAACATGTAACCAGCAATATGCGTTTTTCCCAAATTGTCTTGGTCTTTAACTACGAACACACACTAAGAAACATGATTTGTAACACATACACAAGTTTTGTTGTGGTCTTGCTGGGATCATACCAGCACCCAAAAGACAACATATGTTGGTCCACCAACACATTAGCATCCCAAGCTGGTCCCAGCATGCAAAACACCTTATGCTGGTTCACCAGCACACCAGCATTTATTTATTTATTTAACCTTTATTTATCCAGGTAAACTGTTTGAGAACCACTTCTCATTTACAAACATGACCTGGCCAAGAGGCTACAGAAATAAATTAGAAACATACTGTACAACTGTACATAGTCATACACATGACACATAGAACAAGCAATTAAATTAAAAGAACTAGACAGCAAAGAAGAAGAAGAAGAAAAAAAAAAGTGCTTAAGTACACTCACCTAAAGGATTATTAGGAACACCTGTTCAATTTCTCATTAATGCAATTATCTAATCAACCAATCACATGGCAGTTGCTTCAATGCATTTAGGGGTGTGGTCCTGGTCAAGACAATCTCCTGAACTCCAAACTGAATGTCAGAATGGGAAAGAAAGGTGATTTAAGCAATTTTGAGCGTGGCATGGTTGTTGGTGCCAGACGGGCCGGTCTGAGTATTTCACAATCTGCTCAGTTACTGGGATTTTCACTCACAACCATTTCTAGAGTTTACAAAGAATGGTGTGAAAAGGGAAAAAAATCCAGTATGCGGCAGTCCTGTGGGCGAAAATGCCTTGTTGATGCTAGAGGTCAGAGGAGAATGGGCTGACTGATTCAAGCTGATAGAAGAGCAACTTTGACTGAAATAACCACTCGTTACAACCGAGGTATGCAGCAAAGCATTTGTGAAGCCACAACACGCACAACCTTGAGGCGGATGGGCTACAACAGCAGAAGACCCCACCGGGTACCACTCATCTCCACTACAAATAGGAAAAAGAAGCTACAATTTGCACGAGCTCACCAAAATTGGACAGTTGAAGACTGGAAAAATGTTGCCTGGTCTGATGAGTCTCGATTTCTGTTGAGACATTCAGATGGTAGAGTCAGAATTTGGCGTAAACAGAATGAGAACATGGATCCATCATGCCTTGTTACCACTGTGCAGGCTGGTGGTGGTGGTGGTGTAATGGTGTGGGGGATGTTTTCTTGGCACACTTTAGGCCCCTTAGTGCCAATTGGGCATCGTTTAAATGCCACGGCCTACCTGAGCATTGTTTCTGACCATGTCCATCCCTTTATGACCACCATGTACCCATCCTCTGATGGCTACTTCCAGCAGGATAATGCACCATGTCACAAAGCTCGAATCATTTCAAATTGGTTTCTTGAACATGACAATGAGTTCACTGTACTAAAATGGCCCCCACAGTCACCAGATCTCAACCCAATAGAGCATCTTTGGGATGTGGTGGAACGGGAGCTTCGTGCCCTGGATGTGCATCCCACAAATCTCCATCAACTGCAAGATGCTATCCTATCAATATGGGCCAACATTTCTAAAGAATGCTTTCAGCACCTTGTTGAATCAATGCCACGTAGAATTAAGGCAGTTCTGAAGGCGAAAGGGGGTCAAACACAGTATTAGTATGGTGTTCCTAATAATCCTTTAGGTGAGTGTAAGTGTGTATAAATATAGTTCAGGATTATCAGCAGGAACAAGAGTCAACTATGGTGTTTTGGAGGTTCTGCTTAAAGGTGGAGGTTGGAATCAGAGATGTAAGTTTCAGAGTATTTTGTAGTATATTCCAGTCATGTACTGCTGCAAAGCGGAAGGCATTATGTCCAAAGGTAGTAGAAGTAGGGGGGGTACTAAACTTAATAAAATTACTTGATCTTGTGTAATTGGTTATGAGCGGCATGAAGGAGAGATGACAGATAGTAAGGTGTCTTGCCCAAGATTGTCTTGTATATAAAGAGAAACCAATGATGGAGCCGCCGGGTATGAAGGGAGGGCCAGCCCACCAGTTTATACAGGTCACAGTGAAGAGTGTGAAAGGGTGCATTAGTGGCAAAACGGATGGCTGAATGATAGAGTGTGTCAAGTTTTTTTAGGGCTGTGTTTGGTGCCATTCTGTAGATAATGTCGTCATAGTCCAAAATTGGCAGTAACAAGGGTACATTTAACATCTTAACAAGGGTACATTTGGTTGCATGAGTAAAGGAAGCTTTATTGCGAAAAAGAAAGGCTAGTCTGACTTTGACTTTTGCTTAAAGCTTATTAATGTGTGTAATGAATGACAGGGATGAATCCAACCAGATGCCTAGATATTTATATGTTTTGACATACTCCAGAGCCATACCGTTCATGCAGGTGATTGTAGGTGGAGTCTTGGTAACAGGTTTTCGGCTAAAGAGGATGCATTTTGTCTTACTGGTGTTAATACAGTGGGGAGAACAAGTATTTGATACACTGCCGATTTTGCAGGTTTGCCCACTTACAAAGCATGTAGAAGTCTGTAATTTTTATCATAGGTACTCTTCAACTGTGAGTGACAGAATCTAAAACAAAAATCCAGAAAATCACATTGTATGATTTTTAAGTAATTAATTTGCATTTTATTGCATGACATAAGTATTTGATACATCAGAAAAGCAGAACTTAATATTTGGTACAGAAACCTTTGTTTGCAATTACAGAGATCATACATTTCCTGTAGTTCTTGACCAGGTTTGCACACACTGCAGCAGGGATTTTGGCCCACTCCTCCATACAGACCTTCTCCAGATCCTTCAGGTTTCGGGGCTGTCGCTGGGCAATACGGACTTTCAGCTCCCTCCAAAGATTTTCTATTAGGTTCAGGTCTGGAGACTGGCTAGGCCACTCCAGGACCTTGAGATGCTTCTTACGGAGCCACTCCTTAGTTGCCCTAGCTGTGTGTTTCGGGTCGTAGTCATGCTGGAAGACCCAGCCACGACCCATCTTCAATGCTCTTACTGAGGGAAGGAGGTTGTTGGCCAAGATCTCGTGATACATGGCCCCATCCATCCTCCCCTCAATACGGTGCAGTTGTCCTGTCCCCTTTGCAGAAAAGCATCCCCAAAGAATGATGTTTCCACCTCCATGCTTCACGGTTGGGATGGTGTTCTTGGGGTTGTACTCATCCTTCTTCTTCCTCCAAACACGGCGAGTTGAGTTTAGACCAAAAAGCTCTATTTTTGTCTCATCAGACCACATGACCTTTTCCCATTCCTCCTCTGGATCATCCAGATGGTCATTGGCAAACTTCAGACGGGCCTGGACATGCGCTGGCTTGAGCAGGGGGACCTTGCGTGCGCTGCAGGATTTTAATCCATGACGGCGTAGTGTGTTACTAATGGTTTTCTTTGAGACTGTGGTCCCAGCTCTCTTCAGGTCATTGAGTGGGTCCTGCCGTGTAGTTCTGGGCTGATCCCTCACCTTCCTTATGATCATTGATGCCCCACGAGGTGAGATCTTGCATGGTGCCCCAGACCGAGGGAGATTGACCATCATCTTGAACTTCTTCCATTTTCTAATAATTGCGCCAACAGTTGTTGCCTTCTCACCAAGCTGCTTGCCTATTGTCCTGTAGCCCATCCCAGCCTTGTGCAGGTCTACAATTTTATCCCTGATGTCCTTACACAGCTCTCTGGTCTTGGCCATTGTGGAGAGGTTGAAGTCTGTTTGACTGAGTGTGTGGACAGGTGTCTTTTATACAGGTAACGAGTTCAAACAGGTGCAGTTAATACAGGTAATGAGTGGAGAACAGGAGGGCTTTTTAAAGAAAAACTAACAGGTCTGCGAGAGCCGGAATTCTTACTGGTTGGTAGGTGATCAAATACTTATGTCATGCAATAAAATGCAAATTCATTATTTAAAAATCATACAATGTGATTTTCTGGATTTTTGTTTTAGATTCCGTCTCTCACAGTTGAAGTGTACCTATGATAAAAATTACAGACCTCTACATGCTTTGTAAGTAGGAAAACCTGCAAAATTGGCAGTGTATCAAATACTTGTTCTCCCCACTGTACGTAGGTGGAGATTGTCAAAAAACTGCTCTATAGAGGTGAAGCTGAGTTTAAGACTGGAAGCCGCAGAATTGGGAGAGGGACCAACTGAGTACAAAACGGTGTCATCTGCATAAAGGTGAATTCGGGAGGCGCCAGCAGCTCTGGCTATATCATTGATGTACAAACCCGATTCCAAAAAAGTTGGGACACTGTACAAATTGTGAATAAAAACAGAATGCAATGATGTGGAAGTTTCAAATTTCAATATTTTATTCAGAATACAACATAGATGACATATCAAATGTTTAAACTGAGAAAAATGTATCATTTTAAGGGAAAAATACGTTGATTTTCCGCTTCTGGATCAAGTTTAGATATGGCTTCTTTTTTGACCTATAGAGTTTTAGCCGGCAACGGCGAATGGCACGGTGGATTGTGTTCATTGACAATGTTTTCTGGAAGTATTCCTGAGCCCATGTTGTGATTTCCATTACAGTAGCATTCCTGTATGTGATGCAGTGCCGTCTAAGGGCCCGAAGATCACGGGCATCCAGTATGGTTTTCCGGCCTTGACCCTTACGCACAGAGATTGTTCCAGATTCTCTGAATCTTTGGATGATATTATGCACTGTAGATGATGATAACTTCAAACTCTTTGCAATTTTTTCCTTTCTGATATTGCTCCACTATTTTTCGCCGCAGCATTGGGGGAATTGGTGATCCTCTGCCCATCTTGACTTCTGAGAGACACTGCCGCTCTGAGAGGCTCTTTTTATACCCAATCATGTTGCCAATTGACCTAATAAGTTGCAAATTGGTCCTCCAGCTGTTCCTTATATGTACATTTAACTTTTCCGACCTCTTATTGCTACCTGTCCCAACTTTTTTGGAATGTGTAGCTCTCATGAAATCCAAAATGAGCCAATATTTGGCATGACATTTCAAAATGTCTCACTTTCAACATTTGATATGTTATCTATATTCTATTGTGAATAAAATATAAGTTTATGAGATTTGTAAATTATTGCATTCCTTTTTTATTCACAATTTGTACAGTGTCCCAACTTTTTTGGAATCGGGTTTGTAGATAGAAAAAAGGGTTGGGCCCAGGATGGAGCCTTGAGGCACACCTTTAGAGATGATAAGTGGGTCTGACATGATGTTTTCAACCTTCATTTGCTGGACACGGTTGGTGAGATAACTGGCAAACCAATCACAGCTAGCGGTGGACAGACCAATACTGGAAAGCCTATGTAAAAGGATCCTATGGTCGACGGAGTCAAAGGCCTTGGAGAGGTCTATAAAGGTGGCAATACAGACCTGCTTACTGTCTAATGCTGTAATTAAGGTTTGCATGTCAAAACCAGATTGCATGTCAAACAATGTATGATTTTTATCCAGGAAATCATTTAACTGTTTTTGGACAAGCTTCTCCAGAACTTTAGCAAGGCATGGTAGGATGGAAATTGGGCGATAACAATGTGGGTCAGATTCAGAACCCCCTTTGAAGAGGGGAAAAATTATGGCTGATTTCCAATCAATGGGGAACTCAGAGAGCTGTAGGGACATGTTAAATAGTTTTGTAACGGGAGCGGCAATAATGTGGGCTGCTGCTTTTAAGAACATGGGACCATCAAGGCCAGCAGATTTATTTGTATTCAGCTTAGTGAGTTCATCCTGGACTTCAGAGGTGGAGAGAGGCGTAAAGGAGAAGCCACTGTTGCTTGATGGAGAAAGTTGGAGATCTGCTGAGGTTGTAACTGAAGAGACTGGATTTACATTAACATTAAGTAACATTAAGACTGGATTTAGGTTTGACATTGAAACTGTATGGGTTGCATTAATAAAGTGATGGTTTAGAAGTGAAGCCATCCGAGACTTTTCAGTAATGATAATGTCATTAAATAACATAAAAAGTGGTAAATGGGGGCAAATAACTTTATTTTCCATTACATTGACTGTTTTCCAAAATGCCCTAGCATCAGTGCCACATGTGGTAAGTTTCTCTTTAAAATGAGAGATTTTGGCATTTCTGATATCCTGTGTTACTTTATTTCTGCATTGACGGAAGGCCAGCCAGTCAACTGGAGATTGGGTGGAGCGGGCCTTTCTCCAGAGGGCAATTTTACGATGAATAATCTCAGCCAGGTCATGAGAAAACCACGGACTATATCGATTTTTGATTCTAAATCTTTTTAGAGGGGCATGCTTAATCATAATCAGACTGAAAGTGTTTTTGAAAAAAGACCATGCCTCGTCCAAGGAGGGGAAGGAATTAATTCTGTCCCAGGTCACAGCCGCAACATCTTGGAGAAAAGTTTGCATGTCAAGGTTTTTCAGAGAGCGCTTGGTTACAATTACTGGCGACCTTTTGACTGACAGGCCAGAGCATATACATGCAATAGCACAGTGATCACTTATTTGACTGAAAACTCCGGCTTGATAATTAGATGGGGTGTTAGTCAAAACGAAGTCAATCAAAGTGGATGATGAGGAAGATTTAGGATTAGGTCTGGTGGGCTCAGATATAATTTGAGTAAAGTTTAGGGCATCAAACTGTTGCAAAACTGTGTCTGGGAGGTTGATCATATCCCAGTTTAGATCACCCATAAGGACAAACTCAGAGGGTATGTATGGAGCTAGGAGTTGACTAAAAGCTGTGAGTGCAGAGGCTGGAGCTGAAGGTGCTCTATAGCGAACAGCGACAGAGAGAGAGAAAGTAGTTGAAAGCCTAAGCTTTAGTACCAGCAGTTCAAATTGTTTAGGAACTGATTTAGACAGAGCAACAGTACATTGCAGATGATCCTTAACATACATAGCTACACCACCACCCCTGGTTGCTCTGTCCTGACGAAACACATTATAGCCTGGTATAAAGATGTCAAGATCAGTGTTCCCTTTTTTAAGCCAGGATTCAGAGATAGCAAGAACATCAGGATTAGCTGTGTGCACCAATGTTTTTAAAGTGTCAAAATGCTTAGAATTTAACAGACTTCAGATATTTACATGTAAAAAACCCAATGATTTACGGTCACAAAATTCACCAAATGACAACTGGGCAGTAACTGAGTTAGCTGGCCCAGGATTTGGATGAACATTACCAGAGATAAATAGCATGAGAATAATTAACATGCGTCTAAGAACAACACCAGAACAAAGCCATTGTTTGTCTTTTACAAAAGGCAAAAGCCAGTAAGTTAGAGTCAAACAGCTCCTGCAGCAGCATAATTGAAAAATATGGAAGGGTTCGAAATACCTGAATGGCAGAAAGTCCAACTGATTTAGTAATCCAGTAGGATGAGACATCTCTTGATTGTAGAATGAAGTCTAATGTTCCCCGACAGTAAAGTGTTGTAACAGACCCCAGAGTGCGTTTATCAGCAGGCCTGGGGTCCTGATACTGTACATGCAGCAAAAAGGCAAGTGACAAAATCCAGAGAACCAGTAGATTTTTTATAAAGAAAAGCATGATTCAGAAGCTTTAGTAGGGTAGCAGGCTTCAATGTGTGCTGGAAACAAGCCACAATGCAGCTAGAGATGGATCTTTGTGTTGTTATCTTGATGTAAATCCTGATTCGAAAACCCCTGCCACAGATCTAGGCTGAAGACAAGCCACACTGCAGCAGGTCCATGTAGGCTGAAGACCAGGTGAAGTAGGCCGAGATCCTCTTAGGAACAAGCAGGTAGGCCTCAGACCAGGTGGAGTAGGCCGAGATCCTCTCAGAATAGCTGTAGCCAAATAGCACAGGCTTTAGTGTGCGCTGGAAGCAAATCACAGTGCAGCTGGAGATAGATGTTGTTATCTTGCTGTAAATCCTGTTTCAAGAACCCCTGACACAGATCTAGGCTGAAGACGAGCCACACTGCAGCAGATCCCTGGGCTGCAGCATGAAAATAGGCCTCAAACCAAATAATAGGCCAAGAGCTCACAAGAATAACAGGGTAGAATAACCATAGTCACAAAAACTTAGATAAGATTAGCAAATGAAGGCACTATCTGGAGTATTTCAGTGAAAGGTGGCCCAAAATCCTTTAAAAAAGTTAAAAATGGACAGACAAAGAGCAGACAGAAAGATATGCAGCCATCTTGGATTCGTGGCCTACCACTTTGTGGCTGAGTTGCTGGATCCCAGCATCCCATGCTGGGATCCAGCAAACCAGCAACCTGCATCCAATGCTGGGATCCAGCAAACCAGCATCCCATGCTGGGATCCAGCAAACCAGCAACCAGCATCCCATGCTGGGGAACAGCAAACCAGCAACCAGCATCACATGCTAGGTACCAACAAACCAGCACCCATCATCCATGCTGGTCCCAGCGAGCAAAACATACCTTATGCTGGTGACCAGCAATGCTGGATTTTTCAGCAGGGAATTGAAGGTAAGTAGTCCTTTTCACATAAACGAGACCAGAAAATGAGGGTGAGCGATGATCTTGATGAGGCGATACTCAGTGGCGAGGTGATTAGAATAATAGATAGATAATCAGGTGAGGGTGATTAGAATTCAGGGGATGGGGCTCGTTGTGATGGAGTGACGCTGGAGCCTGGCAAATCCATGATAATAATCACAATTAGCAAACTAGTTGAACAAACTCTGAGTTTCAGAGTAGGTTTAAATCCATACAAATAAAACCTGGTTTAGATCAGGTTCAATGGGCTCACAATGCTTAGTATAAACATTCTCTGCCAACTCAGGTTAAATCCAGAGTTTGCGATTAACTGCGTGTGCACCTGAAAGTGTGACACGTACAGCAAACAGCCAATCACACAGAACATGGAGAGCGTCAGTTATGCTGCGTTCATGCCACCTCGTATTTACCGGAATCTTGAGATGACAACATGTGACGTTGTATTCGGAGCTGTTCACGTCCTCGAGCTGGGGATTATCCGTTTCTATAGCGACATTTGAAAAAATGAACCCGCGTGAAAGAATGCTGTAATTTAATTTAAGTACAATGTAATAAAATGTAATTTAAGTACTAAGAAGAAGAAAAAAAACACAATAGAAGTAACATTGAAGTGTTATTCAAATGTATTATTACACTTTCATTTATTTAGGTTGTCATTACAAGAAGCCTAGATATCTAACTCCGCGCTGCATGTCTTTTGTTTATGTTCACATTACTTTTGCATGAAAAAAATAGTGTACATTGGCAAAAGTTAATTACACGAACTTTATAATATTACAAAATAACAGCTTATTTATGTTTTACTGCTGGAAGCACTGCCATTTTTCTCTGATTCCGCGTGAGATGCAGCGGTCACATGGTACAAGCCGTAACGGTCAGAAAATTCCCAGCCTACGAGCTCTACGAGGACGTGAACACTTTTTACAAGCTAGAATCTCGTAATTACAGGAATTACGAGATGGCGTGAACGCACCTTAAGATTCACTTTTTGTGAGATGAGCCGGCACAATTCACTTCCCTGCTAAAGATTAAAAGATCATTATGAAAAATATCTGATATCAATGCGAATCAAGTGAATCAAACAAATGGGCTTTATAATTTATATAGTTTTACAAAGAGCTAAAAAGAATACACATAAGCTTAATCTGTTTAAAAGCGAATATATTACAGCTGATTGTTCCAGTTTTGGTTTGCAATCTCTAACCAAGAATAAAACCTACTCCGGAGCAGGTTAGCGCTGTAGCGTAAATTACCATGGCGATGAAACCCGCTAAACACCAATTCACCTTCTTGAGCCAGAAAAAACAGAGTTTGTTCAAACTAATCTCAAACTTACCTGCAACTCAAACCGGCTTCATGCAACAGGCTGCAGGGTGATAAAATAGTTTACATTTCGCAACAATATAAACAATTACACAGCTGAGATTTGCTATATAAAACAAAGGCCTGGTTCCATAGACAGGGCTTAGATTCAGCCTTAGTTCAATTAGGACATTTAGGTAGCTTTTATAAACCTGCCATAGAAAAAAACATTACTGGTGTGCATCTTGAGACAAAATAATGACACTGACATACATATCAGTGCAAGTTGCTTTCAGTTAAAACAGCTCAAACATGCATTTTATTCCGGGACTAGACTTAAGCCTTGTCTGTGAAACCGGGGGTTTCGGGAGTTTATTAATTTAAACTAATATATACATATATAAAAAATTGTGTTTTTATACATATTTTATGTATTGTCCCTCTTTTTCATCAGATACTGTATGTATTGACCACATTCTTTGTAAGTGCTGCACTCATTGACTTATATAGTGATTGTAGTTTTAGTGTTAAACACGTCTTTTGAAATGGATGGATATACTTGAGAGTATTCAGTGAGAGGTTCATTTTCTTTCTGTCTAGGGTATCCATTTGGCCAAAACTTTAGTTGTTCAAGGTTATCAATCAGTCCAGCTTACAAACAACCAAATCCCATTGGAAGTCATTAAATCACAATACAGCACAAGGTTAGCTGCCTTATGTCTTCACCACACACTGTTTTGGTTATTTTCTAGTTTGCATTTCAGTGCCTCATTCTTTGTCAAGTTCAACTGACTGTATTTGTATATTTGGTGAGAAAAATGTTGTAATTTAACAAGAGTTTTTAATATCTGCTTTGATTGCATTCACCGGGGTCAAGAATGAACTTATAAAACAGAAACACTGGCTTTAAAGAGTCATGAACAGAATTTACACAGACTAAATAGGCTAAGCAGAGTTGGGCCTTTGGTTTTAGGATGTTCTGAATATTAGTTCCCTTGCAGCTTTCACTTTTAACTGTGCCAATTATAACTCCCCAACTACTACAGGATACTTTAGTTTTTGAAGTTCCTCCATTAAACATGTTACAAAATCACGTTCTTGATGTTCATTTCAACATCTGACGAGAAACAGTATATTAAAGGTGGTGTGAGTTAATGCCATGCATAAAATATCCCTAATATCCCAACTGAATAACCCTGATATGACTGAAATAAGAGTGTTGAGACATCACACCTGCCTCTAACAGTCTGCAGGGGAAGAAAAAAAGGGAACAGCCTCACATCTTTAAGCCATTCAGAAACGATTTTGGAGAGAGGGTGCATGATTGAAGGGATGGCGGTGCTGTAAATTAAGTATAGCCTAACAGATATGATCAAAATGGCTGAAATCAGAAGCTTTAATGTAGATAAGATGTTGCAAGTAAAACACATTTTAAAAAAGGGCTAAAAATAGGTCAACATCATCCAAAAAGATAATGAAATGGAGAAATAGATTTTGAAGTGTGTGGTAAGTCAGCTAAGCTTTCTAGAATGAAATGTGACTGTCAAAAAGTTAAACCACAGGCTAAATGCTCTTATCAGTAACAGCCATATTTAGCTCCCTACTGAGATCAACATACTGCCAAAAATAGGCTTGACCAATAATTAAAAAAGAAAAAAAGATTTGCTCTTAAAAAGGCTGTGTGAAATACAACAAATTATAGCAGCAGAAGAGGAACAGAGTGAAAGTTATTGGCTGTAGCATGCTTTTGTGTTTGAACTGTCTACACAGCTTACGGGAAAGGGGACGTTTGTTATTAGTTTTGTTAAAAAGAATGTTTGGAATGGCAGCTGGGCTAGTTTGGAGCCGGACTTCGGAGGTTCTTCTAAGGAAATCTAAACTGCAATTACTGTTTTAAGGAGTATTAAAGGGATAGTTCAACAAAAAAATGAAATTTTGTCATCATTTACTCAAATTCTCACTTTCATTGTGTTCCAAATTTGTATGAAATTCTTTCATCTGCAGAACACAAAAGATGATCATTTTTATTAACTCTTTTTGTCCATACAATGAAAGTCAATGGGGTTCAGAACAATATTGTACTCCACTTTCATCGCATGGAGAGAGAGAGAAAAAAGAGACCTCTCTTTTGAGGTCATACAGGTTTGGAATGACATGATAGTTTTAATTTTTGGGTGAACTATACCTTTAAGAATCAGAGAAAACTACGGTAATACATTCACACACACTGTAAAAAATGGCTGTAAAATTACAGCCAATTTCCAACAGTAAAATACTGCTTTTTAAATAAACAGTTAAATTATGTAAATTTACAGCTAATGGTCCGTAAATTAACCATTTGCAGTAAATTTACAGCATTTAACTGTAAACCTGTTTGTTCCTGAGAAAAACGACTCGGTTACTAACGTAACCTCGGTTCCCTTTCGTTCAGTCACTCCGAGTAACGTCAGTGACTAACGAATGGGGGTTTCGCCTAGAAGCCTATCATCTTCGAGATCTAGAAAACGCCCAATGGCAGTGCCAATGCCATGGGCATGCGGAATTTGCATAGCGTAACTCCGCCCCACAGCGTGGGTATATAAGGAAGTACGCTGGCAACATCGCATTATGTTTCTGCTTCGGAGCCAAGAGCATCTATCTCTTCACTCCTTAAGCCTTCTGAGTATATCGTCAAGCTTCTTCGAGACAAGCAGCTTTCCAGTCAGTGTTGGTGTTACGGCGCGTTCAAGCGATCGCATACTGCCTGCCTGCTGATCTGTGCAGTGATCTGCATCCAGCTGGTATCCGTTCCCTGGGCGCTTCAGCATCGCTGTGAAGCTTCCTCTCCTAAAAGAGCTCACACGTGGCACGTCTTTTTCAAGATGTCTCGCCCGTGTGCTTCTGGGTGCGGTTGGTCTCTGCTGCCCTCTGATGGGCACAATCACTGCCTGACGTGCTTGGGCTTTCAGCACGCTCAGGCAGCGCTTGTGGATGAGGTGGGAACAGGGCCATCTCGGTGCTGCGGGTCAAGACTCAATGAGCTCCGTGCTGGAGCGAGAGTCCCCTCTGCCACACCCCAATCTGCCGTCTCTACGGGAGGCGGCACTTTGGCTGGTGGCCAGGGTGACCTGAGAGTGACGGTGTGGAACAAAGCCCTGACGCTCACTGACACACACCCCCCTCTAGCGCAACGCTCCCGCCGTGCGTCCAGATTAGGACACTGGGGCCGGCTCATGCTGTCCAGAGTGTCTCGTTTGGTCCCGCAGAGGACGAGATGTCGATCGCCGCATCGTAAGGTAGGCTAGAGTCCTCCGAGGATGATGATTCGGCCGTGCTGCCGCCTTCCGGTGTGCCAGCATTGCCCGAGTCGGACCCGGAGTTGACAGCCATGCTTTCCCGGACAGCCGTGAGCCTCGGGTTGGACCCCACCCCTCCACCCCATCCTGAACGCTCGCGGTTGGACGATTGGTTTTTGGGGGCGCCGCGCTCTGACACTCGTCAGGCCACGCCCCCAATACCTTTTTTCCCAGAGGTGCATGAGGAAGTCACGCGGTCCTGGAAGTCCCCGTTGTCTTCCCGCGACCGTTCGGCGGCCTCCTCCGCCTTCTCTGCCCTCGATGGGGCCATGGCCAAAGGGAACCCTGGGGTTCCCCCGGTTGAACGCTCTGTTGCGATGCAACTGTGTCCGCAGAGTGCTTCGACCTGGCGTGGCGACCCAAAGCACCCCTCCAAAGCCTGTAGGTTCACATCAACCTTGGTGTCGAAGTCCTATAGAGCTGCAGGGCATGCTGCTGCCTTTTTGCATGCCATGGCCATCCTTCAGGCCTACCAGGCCCGGATGCTCAGGGACATGCACAAGGGTAGGAGAGACACCTTTGGCTCAACCTGGCTGATATGCGGGACGCCGAGCAGACTCGTTTCCTCGACGCTCCCATATCCCAGGATGGGCTATTCGACAGAGTGGTTGAGAGCTTCGCCAAACAGTTCTCAGCTGCCCAGAAGCAGACTGAGGCTATTAAACATATACTGCCCCGGTGGCCAGCTGCTGCCTCCACCCAGCCGCCGGCACAGTTGCCCCAGCCTGCTCGCTGACGAGGGCGCCCTCCCGCGGCTCCCGCCCCTCCCGCGCCGCCCCAGCAGCAGCCTTCACTTGGGCCGCGCCGAGGAGGACGCCGCAGGAAGGCGCCCCAGTCCGCTCCAGCCCCGCAGCCCGCGAAGAACGCCAGGCTAAGCGGCGCTCCTGATGCGGACAGCTCAGGGATGGGCAGTTCTTTCCAGGAGATGGCAGCAGGGCTACTCCTTCCCCCGGTGGAGGGCCGGGGGAGAATCTTTTGGTTAAAGAAAGAACTAATATGTCCATCCCTGAGCACCCAGAGACCGTGCATGGCAGTGTGCGCCGCCCCCGGGCCACGCCACTCTCGTCCCTCTCTGACGCCAGTCTCCTCTCAGAGCAGACCCCAGTGGAACGCACGTCCTTCCCTGGTCTCCTCTGTCAGGAAGCGGCTGATGACCGTGCCCCCACACCGGGACGCTACGCCTCCCACATCTGGGCCGGTCACGCCGCCCCGCTGCCCCACCTGGGGTACGTCTGTGGTCCGAATGACCCCGCTGGTGCAGTTTTTGGGAGCCTAGCTAGAGCTTCCCGGACTGTCCCGCTGGGTCGCGAAGACCATCAGGCTCGGCTATGCGATTCAGTTTGCTCAGGCTCCTTCCCGTTTCCGGGGAGTCCGATACACCATGGTGGGGCCCAACGCCTCTGTCATGCGTGCGGAGGTCGCTACCCTGCTGACGAAGGGTGCGATTGAGCTCGTCCCTCCAGCCGAAATGAAGTCTGGCTTCTACAGCCCTTATTTCATTTCACCCAAGAAAACCGGTGGGATACAACCGATCCTGGACCTGCGCGTCCTGAATCGATCCCTTCACAGGCTTCCGTTCAGGATGTTGACAGCGAAACGCCTTTTCGAATGCGTTCGTCCAGCAGATTCGTTTGCAGCAATCGACCTGAAGGACGCCTACTTCCATGTCTCCATCCTTCCTCGACACAGACCGTTCCTACGGTTTGCTTTCGAGGGGCGGGCATACCAGTACGCGGTCCTCCCATTCGGGCTAGCTCTGTCTTTACGAAGATTGCCGAGGCAGCCCTTGTGCCACTCAGGCAACACGAGGTTCGCATCCTGAACTACCTCGACGACTGGCTGATCCTTATTCACTCTCGAGAGCAGGTATGCGAACACAGAGACCTGGTGCTCCAGCACTTAGCCCGTCTGGGCCTTCGGGTCAACTGGGAAAAGAGCAAACTCTGCCCAGTGCAGAGGATCTCTTTTCTCGGTATGGAGATCGACTCGGTCGCCATGTGCACGCAGCTTACGAGCGAGCGCGCGCAGTCACTGCTGACTTGCCTCCGTCAAATCGAGAGCAAGAGTGCGGTTCCACTGAAGTTATCAGAGGTTGCTTCATGCCATCCATGTCCCGGGAGTCCTGAACCGTGCAGCCGACGAGCTCTCACGGCTTCAGCCACTTCCTGGGGAATGGAGACTCCATCCCCAGACAGTTCAGCGACGCACAGGTAGATCTTTTTGTCTCCCACGACTCTTCCCACTGCCGCCTGTTTTATTCCCTGACCGAGGGCTCCCTCGGCACGGATGCTCTGGCACACAGCTGGCTGCGGGGCCTCCGCAAGTATGCGTTTCTCCCAGTTAGCCTTCTCGCACAGGTTCTGTGCAAGATCAGGGAGGACAATGAGCAGGTCCTTTTGGTCGCCCCATATTGGCCCGGCCGGACCTGGTTCTCAGAACCCGTACTCCTTGCGACAGCCCCTCCCTGGTCGATTCCTCTGAGGAAGGACCTCCTTTCTCAGAGACGGGGCACCCTTTGGCACCCGCGTCCCGATCTTTGGAACCTCTACGTGTGGCTCCTGGATGGGACGCGGCAGGTTTGAGTACCCTACCACCTCAGGTGGTGGCTACCATCACTTCCGCTAGGGCTGAGTCTACCAGACACGCCTATGCGTTGAAGTGGAACCTCTTCGTCACCTGGTGTTCTTCTCGCCAAGAAGACCCCTGGAAATGCTCGATCAGGTCCGTGCTCTCGTTTCTCCAAGAAGGGTTGGAATGGAGGCTGTCTCCTTCCACCCTGAAGGTTTATGTGGCCGCTACATCAGCCCACCACGACCTCGTGGAGAATAAGAAGTTAAGTCAGCACGACCTGGTCATCAGGTTCCTGAGGGGGGCCAGGAGACTAAATCCTCCTTGCGCTCCCCTCGTACCCTCTTGGGACCTCTCAGTAGTTTTAGTTGCTCTGCAGAGGGCTCCCTTTGAGCCATTGCGGTCAGTCGATCTTAAGTTCCTGTCAATGAAGACAGCGCTCCTGATCACTTTGGCCTCCATCAAGAGGGTAGGGGACCTGCAGGCATTTTCGGTTGACGAAGCGTGCCTGGAATTCGGGCCGGCCAACTCTCACGTCATCCTGAGACCCCGGCCTGGATATGTGCCCAAGGTTCCCACCACTCCGTTCAACCAGGTGGTGAACCTGCAAGCTTCTGTCACTCCACACGAGTGTGGGTCCAAGTTCCGTGCTGCACACCAGCTTGAGAACACTGACCATTTTAGAGCGTAAAGCCACCTGGTTGAAGGCGCTCTCGCTTCAGAAACAGTATTCAGCACCCCTTCTGGGAGGTTCCCGGGTATCCATTGATGGGCCACACATGAAGGGCCCATAAGTCGGGACAGGGATACCAGATCATCCCCTTTGCCTGCCTGAGGAGGTCTCTCCTCAGCGGTATTGGGCATGGGGCTGTTTCTAACAGCTGAATCAGCTCGGAGAACCATAGTTGGTTCCTCCAGAGAGGAGCTATTAAAAGCACTGCACACTTGCTTTCCCTGATCCGTTTGATGACCTGAGGTAGCATCGCGACCGGAGGGAATGCATACAGCGGGTGGCTGGGCCAGTCGTGGGCCAGTGCATCCCTGTCCTTGGAGAAAAATGTTGGGCAATGAGCACTGTCTTCTAAGGCGAAGAGATCGACCTCTGCCTCGCCAAAGACGCTCCAAATTAGCTGAACCGTTTGTGGGTGAAGAGACCAGTCCCCTGGGGGAATGTTGTCTCTGGATAGCATATCCGGACCCTGGTTCAGAATGCCTGGCACATGCGCTGCCCTTAGCGAGCGCAGGTTGTGCTGAGTCCATAAAAGGAGGCGTTTGGACATGGTGTGCAGGTTGCTTGACCTGAGTCCACCCTGGCGATTTATATAGGATACCACTGACATGTTGTCCGTTCGGACCAGGACGTGGTGACCCTTTATGTATGGGAGGAAAGCTTTTAGCGACAGATCGACCGCTCTCATCTCTAGACAGTTTATGTGCAGCCGTCTCTCCGAGCTTGACCAAAGGCCAGAGATGGGCCTGCCTTCGTGCAGGGCACCCCAACCTAGGTTGGATGCATCTGTCGAGATCACTTTCCATTTTGAGACCGTGCCCATACTCACACCAGACTAGTACCAGTCGCTGCTTTCCAAGGATCCAGGGCTTTGATACAGCCGTGGTTTACTTTGATGCGTAAGTGGCCTGACCGGGACGCAAGGTTTTAACCAGCGCTGAAGGGGACGCATGTACAGTAGACCCAGTTTGAGTACTGCTGATGTTGAGGCCATGAGGCCTAACATCCTCTGAAAACGTTTGAGAGGAGTGTAAGTGCCAGCTAGGCGCTGGATGGCGCACGCGCTGTGACGTAGTCTATGACTGTTCCCAGAAAATAAATATTCTGGCTGGGAGACAGTGCGCTCCTGGAAGTGTTGATCCTGAGACCCAGACATTCTAGATGGCTGAGGAGCTGTGAGTTATCAACTGCGCCTCTGATTGGGCTATAATGAGCCAATCGTCGAGGTAGTTCAGTACTCGCACTCCCCGTAGTCTCAGGGGAGCGAGGGCTGCATCCATGCACTTCGTAAATGTACAGGGTGCTAGGGATAGACCGAATGGTAGGAATGTGTATTGATAAGCCTGCCCCTCAAAGGCGAATCTCAAGAATGGCCTGTGGCGGGGTGCTATCTGAATGTGAAAGTAATCTTTCAGATCCACTGAGAAAAAACCAATCCCTAGGGCGAATTTGCGCGAGGATTTGTTTTGTTGTCAACATTCTGACCGAGTGCGTCTGCGAAAGCGTCTGCGAAAGCACGGGGGTCTGCGAACAAACTGTAGCAAGTAACCTCGTTTTATTATGTTCAACACCCACTCTGATATACCGGGGATGGCCTCTCAGGCCTCAGCCCACATAGCAAGGGGTTGAATTAAGTCTGGGGATAATAGGCGCTTTGTAGTAAATGCGCTTTGTAATAGGGACCCAGTCGTACGGCTGTTTTGTGCTTGTGACACTGTAGGGACAGCGCTTATGTGTAGTGTGCGCGCAATCTACATTTAGAACGCGCCCGGCGCAAGCCGGCGAGCGAGCCAACAGGGGGTAATCTGTGTGATTTTGTGGCGCTGTGTGAACAGTGCTTATGTGCAGGAATGCATACTGTATAGTGGGCACACTGCCTACAGTCAGAACAGAGGAAAAACTTTGTGTTTTATTAGGGTCGTTGTTAAAACGGCGTTTGTGTGCAGGCGTGCGTGCTTTATAACAGGCTTGTTGACTGCAATATTGACATCTTTGACCAGCCGCCTGAATAGAGGGGACTGGGAGAAATGTAAAGGAAGTCTGTGGTGGTAATCCGGCCGCGGCGGGACTTTTGTGTGATTTTGTGGCGCTGAATGAACAGTGCTTATGTGCAGGGGTGCATACTGTATAGTGGGCACACTGCCTACAGTCAGAACAGAGGAAAAAACTATTTTTGTGTTTTATTAGGGTCACTGTTAAAACGGCGTGTGTGTGCAGGCGTGCGTGTTTTATAACAGGCTCGTTGACTGCAATATTGACATCGCCAGCCGGCTGAATAGAGGGGACTGGGAGAAATGTAAGAGAAGGCTGAAGAAGGCAGCGCTTTCGTGTGGCGGCCCGAAGCAGAGCTGGAGTGCTTTGGAAGGAAATGGCGCATAGCTTGTGACGCACTGACAGGTTCGCCAAGCTTCTGCCGATCGCCTGGGCGGCAGTTTTCGTCGTGTGCAGGGCTAAGTCAGTGTCGCTGCGCAGGTCTTTGAATGCTTCAGGATCAGGGCTAGACTCATCCAGAGAGCGGAGAAGTTTGGCCTGAAACACCTGAAGAACGGCCATCATCGACCAGCGAGAGCTGATGTAGTGCGGCAGGGCTTAGATGGGTGCGTCACTTTTGCCTGCCATCCTCTAGTGGAGGGCAGGCAAAGATGTGCAGAGACCGCTTCCTCAAGAGGGGGAAGACTCTCATAATCTTTTTCCTTTGCGCCGTCGAGTGTCGAGAGCGCTGAAGAAGCAGAGGGTTTGAGACGAGCTGAAAATGGCGCCTTCTGCGATTTCGTCAGCTCGTCGTGTACGTTACTTCCAGGAAGAAGGGGGGCGGGCCTCTGCAGAGGGGCCTGACGGCGGCCTTGCAGAGACCACTCGTCCAGCCTGCTTCGCGTGGGCTCCTCGGGGTGAGACCAATCGAGCCCGAGGTCTCCGAGGGCCCTGGACAGCAAGCGAATAAGCTGTCATCCTCGTCGTTCTCCACTTCTGGTCCGCCGAAGGAAAATAGGACCGGCCGCTAACTGAGAGGGGCGCTGGTCATCCTGGATGAAGACCGGCGAAGGGGATTCTGAGAGCGAGACACGCGGGGAATGCTCCGGCATGGGCTCGCTCGTCTGCTCTGGCATTCTCTGTCCGCGGCGCTTCTCTGCATGGCCTGAGCGAGAGAAGAGGGAGAACGGAGGGGGCGGGGTCCTCATTGACGCTGGCGAGTCGAGCCCGTAGGTTTGATAGCACCATTTCATCGCACTCCGGACAGCCGCCCTTAGAGAGTGCAGCTTCAGCGTGGTCACGTAACACACGGTGATGATCCCCGCCGAAGAGAGGGCCTCTGCACAAGGCACAGGATTGACGATTGGCTCGTTTCGCTGAAGGCCTTTTCGACGGCAGCGACTTCTCAAATCCGGAGGTCAGCGAAGGTAACTAAGCTGAAGGAGATTAAATCTGAAATCCTATGGCTTAACATGGGCTTTTATAGCCGTAGGCCATGCCCATTCTGGCGGGAGTTGACATGCTAGGGCGGGAAGCGACCCGACTGGTTCGCACTCCTCAGCCGCCTCGCCATAGGTTCGTGCAGTTGCCGCAGCACAGCCAATCAGCGCACTAGTATGCTCTGCTTGGGTCTGCTCTGCTTGGGTCTGCTGTGCAGCTGCACTGCGTTTTACATATATAAAATTATAAGGATAATTTTTGGCTTCAATATTCTTGAGAAAAGGAGTTTTCCCATAAGCGTAAGCTAACGCAATACGAGAGTACTCTAGAAAGGGAACGGTCTCGCGCTGTAAAAAGCAGTGGGCGCGGGGCATCTTCAACACGAGCCCTCATTTTCCTGCAGAAAGCAGTCTCCTGGGTCTACTTTGAGTGCCAAAGAAGGAAACTGGTAAAGGTAAGTTTATTTATTTGTTGTTAGTTTATGATGTTGCACCCAACTTGTAAAATCGTTGGAGCGAATCGTGTGTAGCAGACAGACAGATCTCAACGGGTGAGCTGACGGGTGGCACTTCACTAGTCGGTGTTCTCCAAACTCTGATTTTAAGGCTAGGTTTGCTAGGTTTAGGAATAATTGACCATGGGCCGTTGAATTATTAGAAAAAGAATACACATCCAAGGTTGTAATGCAGCCAGACTCGAAGCGCAATTCAACGGCCCGTCGTCAGTTATTCCTCCTCGGTTACCACATTCAAGACATTGTTCAGATGTTGTATTTTAAGACATTTGTCAGGCTTAAAACGATCTTGTGTGTAATTATTTCTTACATATCTCATCCCAAGCCTCCCTTGCTAATTCAAAACGTCATTTTAGAGCAAGTAACAGATCAAAGCTGTAAGTGCTTCAAGAAACAGCGACGTTGCTACATAACTGTGGAATGTCAAAGTTTTAATTGCAAAACTATCTTATTGATAATGTGTCTATGTATTTTCACGTCTATGTGCGAATGCGTGTCAGAACTGTGTGTGCATTTGTATGGGATAAAGAGCGGGAGAAAATGAGTATGCGTTCCATAGGTAATAAAACATGAAAATAGTTTGTCATTTTTATCCTGTTTGTTATATTTATTTGCTTGATCAATTTCTTTGTGTGTCTTTTGGTTCTTTTGCTTTTCTAGGCTCTAAGGACCTTTGAGATAACTTAAATAATTTGGTGAAGTGATATGGAACTGTAATGCGGTCAAATCCTCAAGATGCCTGGACTTGGATCTGCCCGGAACAGCTGTAGAACAGGTAATAGTGCGAAATTGGTTTGGTTTTCTTTTATAGGAACCCTTAAACATTAATTTCTGATTTAGTAAGATCAGAGTCATGTATTCTTGCAATCCTTGGAGAAAACACAATCACTTCCTTTTACACACGGCTAAACTGTCTGGTCATGTCTTGGCCCCTGCTTCTTTTAAGATTATATTTTGTTTTGTTTTCTCTACTGTAACAGACATACACCCTCATTTATTTACTTTATAAGTTTCTAATTACGTTACTCTACTAAACAGTTTTCTGTTTCATTTAAAAGTGTGTGTAGTGTTGATGATAACTGTCATGTGCTATTTTTGCCATGTGCTATATAGTCACTAACATTTTCTTAATGTTTTCTTCTCAGAAACGAAGGGTCCGACCACGGGCTGAAGATTTGGCGACAGTACGGAGTAACTGGGACCCGGTACTTGCCGCTTTGCCACGCCCATCTCAGGACTCGGCCGTGAAGCCAGTGCTGAAGCGGTCTCATATGAAGCAATCCAAGCAGCGTCACCACGGCTGCAGATGCCATATGTCCCAGGAGCCTCTGAAAAAGTTTCAGTGGGACCGCCGTCCTGCCATTGAACGTATTCAAGCAGTTCAACACTGACCAGACTCGCTCCTCTGTGAGGCACGCAGTCCAGTTGACCGAATCCAGCTCCATACCGAGACAAGAGATCCCCTGCATGGGGCAGAGTTTGCTCTTCTCTCGGTTGACCTGAAGTCCCAACAAGCTGAGGTGATTGAGCACCATGTCCCTGTGTTCGCACAACTGATCCCGAGACTGAGCCAGTAATCGAGATAGTTGAGGATGTGAACGCCGCATTCTCTGAGCGGAACAATGGCTGCCTCCGCAACTTTCGTGAAGACGTGAGGTGACAGGGACAGCCCGAACGGGAGGACTTTCGTCCTTCAGGTCGATCGCTGCAAACCAATCTCGGGGACGGATGCATTCGAAAATGCGTTTCTGCGTTAACATCTTGAACGGGAGCTTGTGCAGGGCCCGATTCAGGACACGCAGGTCCAAGATTGGCCATAACCCACCGCCTTTCTTAGGTACAATGAAGTAGGAGCTGAAGAACCCCGACCTCATATCGGCTGGAGGAACCAGCTCGATCGTGTCCTTCGCCAGTAGGACAACGATCTCTGCCCGCAAGACATGAGCATCGCTGCTTCAGATTGAGGTGAAGTGGATGCCCCTGTACTTGGGAGGGCGCCGGGCGAACTGAATCGCATAGCTGAGTCTGATGGTACGAATGAGCCAGGGCCTTGGGAGCGCTAGCCAGGCCCCCAGAGACCGAACAAGCGGGACCAATGGGAACACAGACGTACCCGGGGTGAGGCAGCGAGGTGGAACACACGGACCCGACTCAGGAGGCCCACACTCTGGGGCAGAGTGTGGGTGAGAAGGCCTGGTGGCGTCCTCGGGCCGCACACTGCTGCCCCCTGGCGAAGGGAGAGGAGGAAGGGAGTGGCAAGGCATTGAAGCGTCGCACACTGCCGACCTCGCTCTCTTGGGGCTCAGGGAGGGAGGAAACTGCTCTGGAGAGCCAGCGGCAGAACTGAAACCAAACCAAAAATATTCTCCCCCCCCGGACCTCCTCCAGGGGAGGGGTGCGGACACCATCTCCCCGAGAGCAGCTCCTCTTCTCCCTGGGCTGCCCGTCTCAAGGCTGCTTGCCCTTGCGCTTGCCAGCGGACTTCGCGGGACCCTGGATGGGTTGGGCGCCTCCCTTACGCCCGGCCACCTGCTGCCCGGGTGGAGGCTGCTGCTTGGGCTTCGCAGGGGCGGAGGCAGACGCAGGGGGACGCCCTCGGCGACGAGCAGGCGGAGGCGTGGCGGGCGACGACTGGGAGGAGGCAGCAGCTGGTCGTCGGGGCAGGATGTTTTTTAAACCGCCTCCATCTGCTTTTGGGCCACCGAGAACTGCTGGGCGAAGTTCTCGATGGCGTCGCCGAAGAGGCCAGCCTGACAGATAGGGGCGTTGAGGAACCGAACTTTGTCGGGCTCACGCATATCTGCCAGGTTTAGCCACAGGTGGCGTTCCTGGATCACTAGTGTGGACATCACCCGACCCAGGGAGCGTGCCGTGACTTTCGTCGCCCGGAGATCGAGGTCCGTCGCCATACGCAGTTCCTGCATAACCCCTGGGTCGGAATTACCCTCGTGCATTAAGAGTGCAGGACAGAGGTGGCCTGCCAGTGGCACTGCCACCCCACCATCGAGGGTAGTGAGAGAGGGGAAAACTTATACAGATTATGGCCCACCTGGTGTTCCATATTTTGGCACCAAATAGTTCCATACTGCTAAGTTTTCCAATGCACATCCGGGAAAAAAGGCACGGGGGCAGGCAAGGCGATTTACGCGTTGCACTACGCCTCAGCCACCCGGGAAAGCATGGCTGTCAACTCTGAATCTGATTCAGCATGAGCACACACTATTATAGTGGGAATCTCAGCATAGTGGGACAACCCGCACTGTCAGCCGGCCGTTCGACGGCACACGGCGCGCTGAACGCTCAAGCCCTTACGAGAAAGGTGAGACGAACAACGCGCCGACGTGATCATGTTCTCCTGAGAGAACATGGATCACCCACGAACGCAATCACACGTTTATATGTGAGAGAGATCGTGGCTGTCAAATGAGGACAGGAAACAACCGCATCCAGAAACACACGGTTTGAATGAGATCTTGAAAAAGACGCAGGGTCAAACTGTGTAAACTCTTTTAGAGGAAACGCTCTGACAGTGCTGAAGCACACAGGGGAATGGCCGCGGCTCACAGCAGTTCGAAAGTGCAAGCCTGCTGTGAGCACTCAATCTCATTGAAGACACCCAGCTCTGAGCTATGAAAACAGCTGTTTGTTCGTCAAATGTGACGCGACCACCGCTGACCGTGCTATATCACCAGCACCAGATCCAGAGACGTCAACTCCAAAGGCAGACTCGTAGTAACACTCTTCGTAGGAAACAACACTGGAAACCACAGCAATTGTTCGGCTCCGTTGCAGAAAGCAAAAATGCGGTGCTTCCACTTCCTTATTTATACCCGCGCTGCGGGGAGGAGTGTGGAATGCGTGAACCGCATACCAATGTTCATTGGCTCGTTTTAAAACACTCGAAGTAGATTGGTCTCTGAAAACGATCCCCAATTCGTCGGTCAGTTCCGACGTACATCGAATGTGACCGACTGAAAAGGAACTGAACGCGCAATGTGAGCCGAATGAGAGTCGCGGCACAGACCAGCAGCAGGACTCAGATCTCATTCATCATGAGAGCGAGGAGCTGAATGACAAGATGATCGCGGAAGATTTGGTTTCAAAGCGAAATGTAAAAGCGTTTGTCAAAGTTTGTCATTGTACTGTTTTATTGTTGTGTTTTTCATTGGCCCCGAATTGGCGCTAATTCTAAAGTGAAAGTAAAATGTGCACGGCCATTCATGATGGTGCGTGTCCACTGGCGCGGAGCAGATTGAGCGTTTTCAGTTAATTCCTTATGGTGTCAAAGGAATGAATTGAAAACACTCGATCTGCTCCACACCGTTATGAATGCCTGTGCGGTCATGCGCATTTTACTTTCGCTTTAATTAACGATTAAAAAGTGAGGTGCAAAAGAGGGAAAACTCCAACGTCACATCCCCTCTTCCCCCCCGGTGATACCGGTATTAACGTGTTGGCACATGTCGATTAACCGGTGGGGAAATTTCCTCGCCGTCACATCACTACAGTCTAGTAAACGGCAACCTCTTTAAGTTATCCTTGACTGTGCCAGTGAACACCACATCGTGTTAAAGAATTGTTCTTGCTTGCGCCGAATGAAAACACACGACGAGAAACACCATGAGACTGGAGAGACTCGGACATTACAGTAAAAGCAACTGAACATTGAACGGGCCATTCATGTGGATTTGGATAAAACATTAATTGCTTGATGTCGTGCCTGTGGACGCCGTTTAGCCCTTCACAGTGGAGTAGCAGACGGACACGCAAGGCATATATATTATGATTAGGTTACTTTTATTATTAAATGAATATTACAATTCATATGCCCCGCAATATTTAACAGCGCATCAACGCATAACCGAAGCACTGCGATGATATAAAGGTTAGATTCTTACTTGTTTAACACGAAAAAACTTGTTTAACACGAAATACTTCTCGATTCACGAAAATACAATTTTTTCACAATGGGCCTTTAAATTTTTCTTTATGGTCACGCAAAATGATGGACAAACAATGATTTACATTTTGAGCGCATAATTTCCTGTGATAAAATTAAGTAGGATAAATTATTAAATAAAATAATTACTAAATTATTAATTATTAAAAATAAAAAAGAAGGCAAATAAACAAATAACAAGCAAAATTTAACTAGTTTGCTTTATTTCTGCGAATACTTTGCTGATGCAGGTAGGCCTACAAAAAGAAAAATCTTGCCCCCCCAACTCGAGAGTCAAATGTCGCCCATGGCTGGAACCACAGCTGCCAGTACTTTACTGTGAAATTACAGTAAAGCTGTAAAATGAACAACAGTATTGGTACTGCTGAATTACGGTAAACAGCTGGAACCACAGCTGCCAGTATTTTACTGTGAAATTACAGCACAGCTGTAAAATGGAAAAACGGTGAAAATGGTGTTGAAACCGTAAAATTACGGTAAATGGCTGGAACCACAGCTGCCAGTATTTTACTGTAAATTTACGGGTACATTTTTTACAGTGTAGGATGATCCTCAGTAGCACATTATACCGAGTTCCAATATAACTATTGTTTATCTTCTTTTAATGCTTTAGTTTGCATGTCTGCCGTCATCTTTTTTATCTTCCTCGTCACTTCTTTCTCTGTCTTCATCTTCCAGTGCCTGTCCAGATGCTCAGTCTTGCTTTTCTTGGACATTCGTCGGTAGCGATTGATGGATGGATGCGTCTGTCGTTTCTGAGGTTCCTTTGGCGAGCGCTCCTGCCATCCTTTCGACTCAATGAAGAGCAAGTGTGCTGTGAGATTACTTCAGACCTTGCTTCCCTGATTATCCTACAGTTGATGATGAGAAAACCAGTAGCCAGGCCAGGGTGCATAAATCTAAACAGAGCATCCTTTTTCTTGAGGGTGTGTATGTGTGTCTCTCTGTTTGTATACGTGTGTGAGGTTCTCTCTGCAGAAGAACTGGAGCTGGACCTCAGACCAAGAAGGCGGGACAGATGGGAAGTGAAACTTCATACATGCAGAGAAGGTTCCACAGGGACAACTTTGCTCTTGAATAATTGTCTTGTACATTTTCCTCCCTCCTTCAGTCTCGCTCTCTCTTTCTTTGCGCTCTGTTATTATGTTGTCTCTTCTTGTGCAGAATAGCCACTCTGTCTACCTCGGCTGAAGACAGTCTGACAAAACAGTGTATGGTGAAGGATGAAGTTTTCAGTTTTTTGGGGGGCTTTTCACACTGCATCTAATCCCACTTTTAACCAATTTTTTACATTTTGAAAGGGGACTTTAAACCCAGGGTTATGAAACTCTTCTCCAGAGTAAAACGTATAGTTCACCCAAAAATGAAAATTCTGTACTCATCATTTACTCACTTTCATGTTGTTTCAAACCTGAATGAACCTGAATGTTCTCTGGAACACAAACGAAGATATTTTGAAGAATGTTTCTGAATGTTTCTGGTTTTTATTTCATACAGTGAAAGCCAAAAGGGTAATAATCAACACTTGACCCCATTGACTTTCATTGTATGGACCAAAAAAAAAAAAAAAAAAAATCACAGTCACGTTCCTTAAAATATCTTCTTTTTTTCCCACCAATTAAATATTCATACTGGTTTGGAACGACATGAGGGTGAGTAAATAATGACAGAATTTTCATTTTAAGTGAACTATTCCAGTTTCAATGGCCAGTTGTGCTTGCTATATTAAATATTCATGTGGTTTGTACAGTTACAGAAACGTGCATGCACTATATTTAGTTTAAAGGAATTTGAATGGAAAAAAATCTAATTGTCAAACAGTGACAGAAAACCTGTTAATTTGACTGAGAAGGATGCTTTATTAATCTTGCAGTTATGGTCAGAAAAGTACACTCAAAAATGGATGGTACAGTCAGGAATATATACTGTATAATCCCAACTGTGTGCTAGACTGGCCACATGTTATTTAAACATGTCACACAGAAAATGTGCAAATAATAACGTCAACCTATTTCTGTAATGGTAAAGCTGAATTTTTAGCTGCCATCACTGATGGTTCAGTATCTCATGAATACTGTACAGTATCACATGAACCATCTGAAATCATTCTAATATAATGATTTGATGCTTAAGAAATGTTTATTATTATGTATGATGAAAACAGTTGTGCTGCTTAATATTTATGTGTAATATTTGATGTGAGACATATTTGAAACAGAAATGTAACATTATGAATGCCTTTATTGTCACTTTAATATAATGCATCCTTGCTAATTAAATCTATTAATTTCTTAAAAATTCAACCTCTAAACACTCTCTCTGTGTACCCTGCACAGCTGGACTGGTAAGTGGACAGTTTTACGTTGTGCATAATATGATTCCAGTAGGGCAGAGGAAATGAGCCTAATGACTTGAATAGAGGCAAAGAAACTCAGCCTGTGGTACATAGTTTCAGTCCACACAGTTTGAGCCTTTTAGTTTAATTAACCTTCATTTCCCTCCATTTCATAATTGGATAGAAGCAGCGAGACAATGGAAGCTTTCCTGCTAAATTTCTAGCCAATACCAAGCACATGGACAGTGACACCCACACACGCAAACACTTATCTGTGCCGCTGGTGTTCATGAGCTCAGAGCCTTTGCACCACATCTTAACCTTATTTGCTATAGAGCTCATTTCTCTGCATTATGCCAGTCTCCTGTCATCGTCCTACTCCAAATAATCTTGACTTTTTCCAGGTTCCCGTGGTGCTGCTTCCACCTGTACTTGTCTGAGGGCTCATGAGGTTAAACCCTCTTCACCCTTTCCCCTCTTCTTCTCTTTCCTTTGGATAAAGCCAGTCTCAAGTTGGATCCATTTGCCTTGTTCCTTTGTGAAGTCCTCCGAGAGTAGTGGCTTAATTAGACGAAAATGATTTCTGCAGCTGCCTGCCCTAAAGTGTGGCGGACTGGTATGTACTGGAAAGGTTAGTTTTATTAGCCGTAGAGGCTCCGGCGACTGGACAGACACATTTGTGTTGGAGTCGTCGCAGAGACGACGGTAGACTCGACGGCACGGCCAGCTATGCGTCCATCTACCACTGATTCCCAGAACATGTAATTTCCCTCAAAACTGCTTGTCTCCACAGGTCACTTTTCTATGGCAATAAATAGATTATAAAACAAAGTAGTCATATCCACGAAAGAAGGATAACTGGAAGAGCTGGTGTATAGAGAGCCTCTTGCATAACAGCCGTGGATGAAACAGAAATGTGTTCAAGGAAACAAATGCAGTGTTATGATGTAAACCAATATTTTTATTACCTCTACCAGAGTTAGGATTGAAACTACTAAAATATATCCATAAACAATCATTTCGCCATAATCAACTTCTTACAATAACAAAACAGCAAATTTACAGAAAAGCACACAATATCACCTAAATATATCACCTAAACACGATACATGATATCTGATTATTGGCCAATATTAGAATTTTTTTGTTATATTTAATTCATGAAAATATCAGCCAATATTGTTTAAATGATAGTTCACCCAGAAATTAAAATTCTGTCATCATTTACTCACCCTCAAGTTGTTCCGAACCTGTATGAATATCTTCTGCTGAACACAAAAGAAGATACTTTGAAGAATATGGGTAACCATTTGACAGTAGCCATTGACTTTATGTTTTTTCCATACTATGGAAGTCAATGGGGTCCATCAACTGTTTGGTTACCAATATTCATCAAAATATCTTTTTTTGTGTGTTTAGCAGAAGGAAGAAATTCATACAGGTTTGGAACAACTTGAGGGTGAGTAAATGATGACAGAATTTTAATTTTTGGGTGAACTATCCCTTTAATAATGATATTTAATTATGCATTGTCATTTCCATTAATTTTCCATTTAAATTTCCTTTGCTGTCATCAAACGCTCACTTAAGGTTAATCTTTAAAAACAATAAATCTAATCTATTAAAGATAATCTTTAGCAAATCTCAAAATTAATTAACAATTTTGACATCACTAAGACCATTAAATTAACAGTGGCTCTACTGCAACTTTTCACTTGGCAGAAACATCTCTGGTAAATGTCTTCAAAGAGCAGTCATTGCCAGAAAAATACTAAAGCCTTTCTATTATTCTAAAGATTTGCAACTGTTACAACTCTGCGCATCTTCTATGTGCTGGACAAATGGAGAACCACGTGAAGAAAAGCCTGCTGCTGCGTGTCACGTCTACTTCCCGGTACCACACACCGCTGTGGTTATTGCGCAGCACCGGTATTCGTACCACATCGCCAATCATAACAATATTCTGGGAGAGCAGTGAAAGAGAGGAAAAAAATCTGAGGCAGAATGAGATATAAATACCATCAGACTGTCAAATTGTTGGAATACTTGAGGAGAGAGTGATCGAGAGAGAGTAACGGAGAGCAAGAAAGAGGAAGCACAGCAGGGGAGCTGGTTAGATGTATTTTAATCGTTTTCCCTGGCCTTCTCAAGCCCTGCTCCAGTAGACTGTTTATTTAACTTCAAGTTTGCATGATTATAATTATATAATTAGGTGGTTTGACAAGTGCTGGCAAATACACAATAATAACGTCTCTTGGAATATCGGGTTCGGTTCTGAGACCCTGGAGGTTGGGGGGTCTGGCTCACTCTCTGCATTCAAAACTGTCCCCTAGTCCGTTTTGGTAAATCTGTCAGAGCAAAAATCCACAAGCATTATTTTGCTCTTACCTCCAGAGGCACATTTTTCCGTGGGGCTAAAACAATACGCAACAGATTTATCAGGCAGTTCATCTGCATATTTTGACTGGTAAAATGCTGAGCACATAACAAACAGCCATCTGAAGCCATAAGTGGAAAATCCATAGATTCAGTACATCTATCCAAAGCCATTCCAATATTCTCATTTGTAACCCCCATTCCTCCTGCTCTGTGTCTTCACCTCCATCTTTCCCCCTTTCACCCCCTAGCCATCTCAGGACCCCACCGGCCTGCCCTTCTCACTGCCTGTAACTCAACCACTTATTTTCGTTTGCTCTGAAAGAGCTGATGACCTTGGAGAACTCTGTAAAGGCTGCCAGTAAAACACTGAAGGATTACCGGTATGTAACTTTGCATTCATGTGGTTTGTTTGAATAACCTCGCACCACGGAGCAGAGCACAATATATTACATTTTACGAGCTTCAGAAATGCACCATCTCTGGCCCTACGGTCAATTATCCACAAATAGAATCACAGCCTGTCTCTCTTTCTCGGCCTGTCTCCCCATTTCTCTTATTCGCTGCTCCATTTTTAAGCTAAAACTGCATTCCTGGATTCATTTAATCTGGTATTCCGGCAAATGCTTGGAATGGACACCTTACACTTCTCCATAAATCACTTGGACAAATAGATGTAGATTTAGCTTAGAAAAAATGACACCTTTTCTCACTGTTTCTCCTTCCAGCTGCTCTACATGATATGTGATATTACCTTGAATACCTTCTAAAGTTGTGAACCTGCAGTTTGTCCTTTTCAATTCATATAAATGGTGTTGTCTAGAGCAGGTGAACTTTGGTGAACCCCCCCAAAAATTCAAGTTCACTGTGTGGAGACAATGTGGCCATCTGGCATGTTGCGGATAATCATATACATTTCACCCTAAAAAGATCTCTCCACATTTCACTGGCAAGCCAGCTCAGATTTTGCACTGAACCTTCACTACATTCGTGCTTTGACTTAAGTACTGCTGATTAGATGGACATCAGAAATGATGAGCTGATGCACACTGGACGTTTACCAAGTGTCTGTGTGGAGCATAACCGTATGGGTATCAATGGTGCAGCTGGTTCCGAAAAATAAACGTTTAAAAGAAACCTAAACTAACCAAGCTATTCTCTAGGTTAACTGAAGCGACTTAAAATAGAGGAGCATAAGCAATTCGTCACAGACGCCAACAATTTTCGTAGTATACAATACCACGTTTATTAGAAAGCTAGACTAGGAAACAAGCTAGCGCTAAGGAGAAATGCACGGAAGAGAAAGAGGATGATTTAACTTTTTTTTTTACTCACCAATGAATGACGGAATCACTATTTGCAGCACACATCTAGCATCATACAACCAGAGTTTCAGATCTTCAGTGGTTCCACCTGAAAGTTTTTTAAATACAGTGGTGGCCAAAATGATTAGAACACTTGGCATCTGGGAGTCGTCTTATTGGACCTGGATTTATTTTACAAGAGGACAATGACCCAAAACATTCTTCTAACTAATGCCGGAACTACCTGCGACGGAAGGAATCTGGAACATTGAAAATTATGGACTGGCCCCCTCAAAGTCCGGACCTCAACCCCATCGAGCACATTTGGGGCGAGTTGGAAAATAAACTGGACAGATCTATTGTACATTCAAAGGAAAGCCTTTGGCTTCAGTTGCAGAAGGCATGGGATAACATTAGTGTTGAAGTTTTCAGAGGAAATATATTGACACTATGCCAGAGAGATGTGCTGCTGTAATTGCTGCAAAACTGTGGACATACCAAATATTAAAGTTAAAAGTGGATAAAAACAGTACGACTCACTTCATCTGATATTTGAAGGTCAGAGCAACCATCTGCATGTTGTTATGAAATGAAATCATGTTTTGGAGGCAAAAAAGGTCAATATTTTCAGATCTGTCAGGTGTTCTAATCATTTTGGCCACCACTACATACATACATTATATATATATATATATACACACACACACACACACACACACACACATCAGAACCAAACAGTTTATATACAGTATATGCATACAGATGTTTTGGCAATAAGTACACCTGTGCTGAACAAGACACAAAGGCCCTCATACAGACCTAAATATAACTTACCATCTAAGTTATCCTTCCCCCTGGAGCAAGAATAACATAGACTAGACTAGAACTTTCCATTCAACACACAGAGTGCAAGCATTTGGCCATGATGACTTGTTAAGGAAGTGGCTGCCTCCAAACACCATGTCTGCTATTCAACAGCTTAATCACTGATACTGGAAACATACCTGGTTTAATTATGGAGGCACAATATAGTGCTGTGAGAGGGGAAAAAGCATCAGATGTTCATTTACTGTTGCTGCTGCTCAAATTTTTGGGGTCAGAAGGTTTTTTTTTTTAAAGAAATTGATCAAAAATTACAAAAATTAAGCAGCACAAATGTTCCTATTGATAATATTGAGAAATGTTTCTTGAGCACCAAATCAGAATATAAGATTAGAATAATTTCTAAAGGATCATGTGACACTGAAGACTGGGGTAATGGCTGCTGAAAATTCAGCGTTGCCATCACAAGAACAAGTTACATTTTAAAATATATCAAAATATAAAATTGTAATAATATTTCACAATAGTACTGTTTTTACTGTTTGATCACATAAATGCAGCCTTGGTGAGTATAAGAGACTTATTTCAGTAAAGTAATTTACTGCACTATTGGCATTTGGCAATCCATATTGGAGACACTATCAGCAAATGAATTGGAGCCGCCTATTCAATGACAGATTATTCAAAGACAGATTATTAAATGACGATAAACTGTGCTTTGTATGAATTCCTTTCAGCCACTGCAATCCTTCTCCTTCCTGTTTGTAATAGAATACAAATTGTCCTCATAAGTTAATCTATCATGGCCCATTAAGGGAACCCACTGAGAACTAAAGACACACTCTAAATCAAACATGCAACATTTGATTTACAGGAGTCTCAGTGCATCCTTTCATGCAAACACCTTCTCTATAAAGAAAACACATGCTGGTCATACTTGACCACACTGCGTTCCTCTCCACTTAGCTCCAGCAAAAGTAATGTCAAGCAAAACAGATGGGGAACAGAATGAGCAATGATAATAAGAGACGGGTAATTCCGAGAGGCTTTTTACTTTTGAACATTAAAGTGTAATGGTGCAAGTTGTTTCAAGTGTTTGGCTTTTTTTTTTTGCTTACTAAATGGAAATTTTCATTATGAATCATCATGAATCTGTATGTAAAAAATGGTGTGATTTGGAGCAATCTGAAATAAATCCCCTCTTAATCAGCCAATCTGGAGCCTTCAGGGGCCTCAGAAGTTCAAAAAGCCGCTCACAAGTTTATGCTTTGAGTGCTCTGTCAACAAGCAAATTTACAAGCACCTGGGTGAGATGAATTTTTTTTTTAAAAACAAGTAAATAAAACTGAACAGCGCAGTAAAAGACTAAGGAACATATTGCACACTTTTAGAGGGTATATTAAACACCATTAGTTACTGAGAAACACACGCTCCAGACACGCAACGTTTATAAACTGATGCTATAAAAGACAACTTTGGGAAAGGATAGCACATTTTTATTCAAATATTTGCCCCATGTGAATCTTACTGCCTAATTACTAGAAGCTTTCGTTTTGTTTTACTGAGTGTCTCTCCTGCCCCAAACTCTGGGTGAAGTGAAATTTTATTCCTTTTCTTTAATTCTCTGGCTGTAATCTATCATCACCGTTCAAAAGTTTGGGGTCAGCAAGAAAAATATTTATGCATTATATTGATCAGAAGTGACAGTTAAGATTTTACATGGTTACAAAAAACTATTTTAAATAAATTCATTTTTTTTACTTTCTATTCATCAAGAATTCTGAGAAAAAAAAGAAAAAAAAATGTATCACGGTTTCCAAAAGATACAAAAAACAGCACGTGCAGGTATTTTTTAAAAAGTTTTTTTAATCAAATAAGTGCAGCCTTAGTGAGCATGAGAGACTTCTTTCAAAAACATTAACAAATCTTTTGAACAGTAGTGTATATATTTGCACACAACTATTTTTCTAATCAACGTTCATTTCTTACCATGTCTCAGGCAGTTGAGCCATATGGAATCATGAATCACTGGTTGGGGAGAAGGACCAGGTATTGATTTTGGCATAGTACCGCTCATGACTGATACCTGGACCTACGGAACTGACAGATGCAAACATGCCAGTTCAGCGGGAGCTGGTTCAGTGCATATTCTACAAAATTGTCCACCCTTTAATTACTACTTTTTTGAGGGATACAGACATTTTGTTCTCCTCTCATTCTTCAGGGACAGTGCAGCTGCTGAATCTGACAAGCACTGTTCAATTGACCATTTCTGAACTTTACTTGGATGAGCAGATCGTTTAGTACAGATCCATGTCACCTCTCCATGAGAGATCTGTGATCAAGTTATGAAATCTAAAGGTCCAGAATTCAGAATAACAACACTGTGCTTTATGGGATTGAAAATTTAAAGATCAAAAAAGAAGAGGGTGATTGCAATCTCAACATCACCAGAAGTTACCAAACAACTTTTAGAAACAGACTACTTGACTTAAACCATGATGTACATGGTTAGTATTCCACAGTTTTCCAATAAATATAAAGTTGTTTTACCATCAATAAGTTATTGGTGAAGTTGAATCATTTTATCTGTGGCCTCTCTTTCTTTTCCAAGCTTTGAACCAAATGAACATAAAGCTTTTTTCTCAAAGCCAATGTTTAATTTATGAACTTTTCTCATACTGGCAGAGTAGTGGCTGATGGTTAGTTTAAATACATTACTGCTTAAAATTACAATCCTGTCCAGTTCTTTGAAATACCAGAGAGCCACCCTGGACCGCCTGGAACTGTAAAACTCCTTCTGAGAGCTGAGGTATGAGCTTGTGTGCAAACTTTCATGCTGTATTTCTTTATCTCCTAGAACTATTCCCTCATAAAACAGTTTCATGTCAGATCACACACTGAGATGATGTCTGTTATCTGACCTTTATATTGAACAATGCAGGGCATGCCAAAAGAAACTAGACAAAATATTCCTTCATGTTGCTGAACATCAAAAGAGGTCACAACCTTTTTTGTCCACCGATTTCAGATTTGATCTTCTTTCAAGTCAGGTTCTGACCTACAACGCTGAGTTCAGTACGGACAGTAAAAGATATCATCGGTGTTATGACAAAACACAGGTAAATAAGTTATGCTAAGCGGAGAGTGGAGAACACTACAGTATGAGCCAGAAAAACACTCAAAGCGGGTAACCAATCACAACATACAACCCACTAATCAGAGCACACTGTGCTTTTCGGAAGGAGGTGCTTCATAGAGACAGGAAATAAACAGAGCATTACAGACATTAAGATATTATGGTAAAACCTTTACAATAAGGTTTCATTTGATAACATTAGTTCCCTTTCAGTCAGTACACTACGAGTTACATCAGTTACTGACGAAATGGGGGTTTCGCTTAGAAGCCAACGAGCCAATGGCATGAAAATGCCATGGGTCTGCGGAATTTGCATAACGCAACCCCGCCCCACCGTGTGGGTATAAAGGGCGTTGCGTGGCAATCTCGCATTATGTTTCTGCTTCAGAGCCCTGCATGCGCCCTGCATGCGATGGCCACCCTTCAGGTCTACCAGGCCAAGGTGCTCAGAGACATGCATGAGGGCAATGCTGACCCCGCATTAATGCAGGAGCTGCGGGCGGCCACCGACCTCGCTCTACGAGCGACGAAGGTGACCGCTCGCTCTCTCGGTCAGGTGATGTCCACTTCTGTGGTCCAGGAGCGCCACTTATGGCTCAACCTGGTTGAAGTGGGAGAATCTGAGCGAACCCGTTTCCTCAATTCTCCCATTTCCCAGGATGGGCTATTCGGCGGGGCGGTCCAGGACTTCGCCCAACAGTTCTCGACCGCTCAGAGACAGACTGAGGCGCATATTCTGCCCCGGCGGCCTGCTGCTGCCTCCACCCAGCCGCCAGCTCAGAGGCCTCAGTCTACTCCCTGCCGAGGCCGCCCTCCTGCGGCCCTCGTTCCTCCCGCTCAGCCCCAGCAGCAGCCTTCACGAGGCGTGGAGGACGCCGCAGGAAGGCAGCCCCGCACGTCCCAGCCCCCCAGCCTGCTAACGGCAGTCTAAGCGGCGGTCCTGAGACGGGCGGCTCGGAGGTAAACTCGGTTCTTTCTCAGGAGATGGTAGCAGGGCCACTCCTTCCCCCGCTGGAGGGCCGGGGGAGAATCCTTGTAAAGAAAGAACTGACATTTTCACCTCCGAGCCTCAAGAGGGCGCGGCTGGCAGTGTGTGATGCCAGCCCCCTGGCAGACGAGACCCCCGTGGAACGCTGGTCCTTCCCTGGTCTCCTCTGTCAGGGCGCGGAACGCTCCCACGCCTCCCATGTCTGGGCCGGTCATTCTGCCTCGCTGCCCCATCGGGGGTACGCCTGTGGTCCGCATGACCCCGCTGGTTCAGTTTCTGGAAGCCTGGCTAGCGCTTCCCAATCTGTCCAGCTGGCTCGCTCGCACCATCAGGTTCGGCTATGCGATTCAGTTCGCACGGTCTCCTCCCCGCTTTCGGGGAGTCCGCTATACCATGGTGGGTGGCAATGCCCCTGTCATGCGTGTGGAGGTCGCCACCCTACTGGCGAAGGGTGCGGTTGAGATCGTCCCTCCAGCCGAGATGGAGTCCGGCTTCTACAGCCCTTACTTCATTGTACCCAGGAAAACCGGTGGGTTACGGCCAATCCTGGACCTGCGCATCTTGAACCGAACCCTTCACAGGCTTCCATTCAGGATGTTGACAGCCAAACGCATTTTCGAATGCGTTCGTCCATTGGATTGGTTTGCAGCGACCAACCTGAAGGACGCGTACTCTCATGTCTCCATTCTTCCTCGACAAAGACCGTTTCTACGGTTTGCCTTCGAGGGGCAGGCATATCAGTACACGGTTCTCCCATTCGGGCTAGCCCTGTCCCCTCGCGCCTTTAAGAAGGTCGTCGAGGCAGCCCTTGTGCCGCTCAGGCAACACGGGGTTCGCATCCTGAACTATCTCGACGACTGGCTGATTCTAGGCCACTCTCGGGATCAGGTTTGCGAACACAGGGACCTGGTGCTTCAGCACCTCGCCCGTCTGGGCCTTCGGGTCAACTGGGAAAAGAGCAAACTCTCCCCAGTGCAGAGGATCTCTTTTCCCGGTATGGAAATGGACTCGGTCGCCATGTACGCGCAGCTTACGAGCGAGCGCGCGCAGTCACTGCTGACTTGTCTTCGCCAGTTCGAGGGCAAGAGTGCGGTTCCACTGAAATATTTTCAGAGGCTCCTGGGGCATATGGCATCCGCAGCCGCGGTAACGCCGCTCGGTTTGCTTCATATGAGACCGCTTCAGCACTGGCTTCGTGATCGAGTCCCGAGATGGGCATGGCAACACGGCACGCTCCAGGTCCCAGTTACTCGGGCCTGCCGTCAGACCTTCACCCCGTGGGCGAACCTCAGTTTTCTACGGGCAGGTGTTCCCCTAGAACGAGTTTCCAGGCATGTTGTTGTAACAACAGATGCCTATGCCACGGGCTGGGGCGCCATGTGCAATGGACATGCTGCTGCGGGCTCCTGGTAAGGACCCCAGCGCCTATGGCATGTCAATTGCCTCGAGTTGCTGGCCGTACGTCTTGCCCTGCACCGCTTCCGAGCCCTGCTCAAGGACAAGCACGTACTGGTCCGTTCAGACAGCACGGCGACAGTAGCGTACATCAACCGACAAGGTGGTCTACGCTCCTGCCGGATGTCGCAACTCGGCCGCCATCTCCTCCTATGGAGTCAGAAGCATCTGAGGTCGCTTCATGCCGTTCACATCCCGGGAGAACTGAATCGTGCAGCCGACGAGCTGTCACGGTTTCAGCCGCTTCCGGGGGAATGGAGACTCCATCCCCAGACGGTTCAGCTGATTTGGGAACAGTTTGGCGACGCACAGTTAGTTCTGTTTGCCTCCCACGACTCTTCCCATTGCCGCTGGTATTATTCCCTGACCGAGGGGACCCTCGGCACGGATGCACTAGCGCACAGCTGGCAGCGGGGCCCACGCAAGTATGCGTTTCCCCCAGTGAGCCTTCTCGCACAAGTTCTGTGCAAGATCAGGGAGGACAGGGAGCAGGTCCTTTTGGTCGCCCCATATTGGCCCAGCCGGACCTGGTTCTCAGAACTCTTACTCCTTGCGACAGCCCCTCCCTGGTCGATCCCTCTGAGGAAGGACCTCCTTACTCAGAGACGGGGCACCGTATGGCACCCACGTCCCAACCTTTGGAACCTACACGTGTGGGACCTGGACGGGACGTGGTAGGTTTGAGTACCCTGCCACCTCAGGTGGCGGCTACCGTCACTTCCGCTAGGGCCTTGTCCACGAGACAGGCCTATGCGTTGAAGTGGAACCTCTTCGTCACCTGGTGCTCTTCTCGCCGAGAAGACCCCACGAAATGCTCAATCGGGTCTGTGCTTTCCTTCCTCCAAGAAGGGTTGGAGCGAAGGCTGTCTCCCTCCACCCTGAAGGTCTATGTGGCCGCGATTTTGGCTCATCATGACCTGGTGGATTCGAAAACGGTAGGTCAGCACGACCTGGTCAGCAGGTTCCTTAGAGGAGCGAGGAGATTAAATCCTCCTCGTCCTCCTCAAATACCCTCTTGGGATCTTGCAGTGGTTTTATCTGCCCTGCAGAAAGCTCCCTTTGAGCCCCTGCAGTCTGTGGAGCTGAAGTTCCTTTCATTGAAAGTGGCGCTCTTGATTGCTCTGGCTTCCATCAAGAGGGTAGGGGACCTGCAGGCATTTTCGGTTGACGAAGCGTGCCTGGAATTCGGGCCGGCCAATTCTCACTTGATCCTGAGACCCCGGCCTGGATATGTGCCCAAGGTTCCCACCACTCCCTTCAGGGATCAGGTGGTGAACCTGCAAGCGCTGCCTGTGGAGGAGGCAGACCCAGCCTTGGCACTGCTCTGTCCAGTACGCGCCCTTCGCGCTTACGTAGACCGGACGCAGTGTTTCAGGACCTCAGACCAGCTCTTTGTCTGTTACGGAGGGCAGCAGGAAGGGAAGGCTCTCTCCAAGCAGAGGTTGTCTCACTGGATAGTGGACGCCATTGTCCTGGCATATCAGGTTCAGGGCATGCCATGCCCCCTTGGGGTTAGAGCACACTCCACTAGGAGTGTTGCTTCCTCTTGGGCTTTAGCGCGTGGATACCCCAGAGTGTTTTCCCCAAAAATTTTCCACCTGCGGCTGGATACCCCAGAGTGCTCCATATGCAGTCTCTAGGGGGGTCATATGGGTATTCTTAAGTCCTCCCTTCGGGCAGGCATTGTGTTGCATTTCTCCACATGGGATATGCTTCCCAGTGTACCTTGGTATCAGCATTGAGCCTAGCCCCTCGTTCGTGCTAAGACTCACGGCAGGGAGCCCTGGTCATCGCAGGACGCTGGAAGACAGCCGTCGTGGTGAGATTGTATTGGGACCCCCATTTCTTCAGTAACTGACGTAACTCGTAGTGTACTGACTGAAAGGGAACGTCTCGGTTACGTATGTAACCCTCGTTCCCTGAAGGAAGGGAGCGGAGATGTTACGTCTCCATGCCACTTCCGCTGTACCGCTGGAACGGCCGGACGCTCATGCCTCGGCTCTTCAGCAGGTAACATAATGCGAGATTGCCACGCAACGCCCTTTATACCCACACGGTGGGGCGGGGTTGCGTTATGCAAATTCCGCAGACCCATGGCATTTTCATGCCATTGGCTCGTTTTGTAGAGCTCAAAGACGATTGGCTTCTAAGCGAAACCCCCATTTCGTCAGTAACTGACGTAACGTCTCCGTTCCCTTCCTTCAGGGAATGAGGGTTACATACGTAACCGAGACGTTAACTACATCAGTTAACATGAACTAACGATAAACAATACTCATACAGCATTTGTTAAAGGCACAGTATGTAAGTTTCGCTGCTAGAAGTCGCTTATTCAAAACAAAGACGTAGCTTGATGACGCCGTGAATGAGCGTTGAATCATGGGAGTTGTAGTCTTGACTCTTCACCTCCACAGACGATGGAAAGAAATTCGACGGACTTGGGCAGAAATCATCTTCGAATGAGCGAATGTATTAAAGTTTTATTAACCTTACGGTGGTATGAAGCAGGACGTGCCGAGAGCCCTTAGGAGCGAATGCTAATGAGAGAGACCTGCACGAAACATGGGTCTCGGAGCTTTTATTATGCTTATGCTGCAGTTGGCCGCTTCTGCTATGTGGGGTAACGCAGTGCTGTTTTACATGGTTAAATGTGTTGAAAGTTATGTTATAAAAGGTGCGTTCGCCTGGTGGCTGGTATGAGAGACTTGTTGCACTTTGCAGTAATCTAGATCGATATTAGAATATCATATTAATAAAAACAGGATTACTATATGACTGTTGCTAAATGACATGCAATTCATTTTTAAATATATAGTATGGTGGAGAAAGCACTCTCTGATTATGCTATTTTAGCCACTTGGCAAAATAGTGTTGTCTCTGAGGCATGGTAAAAATGTTACTCGTGGTGAATCAAGAAAACAAGCGATTCAAACAATAAGAATAACCGTGTGGCGCTGTATAACAGTGATTCGTTTTCTGTTGATAAATGTATATCCAAACAGTCGCTCGCTTGTCTAATAAAACACATACAATATTAAAGCGTCTTTGGTGTTCCATGGTTTCTACGGAAATCAAAGGTCAATATGACGTCATTGACAGGCGACGCAAGGACACGGTCCGTAACACTGGTTAAAATAGCTGATTTCTCTGGATTTAAACATTGTTGGAAACGTTTCGGATAATGTAAGTACACAGGTCAACAAAATATGGTTACACTTTATTTTAAGGTGTCATTGTTACAGTGTAATTATATATTTAAGTACTGAGTAATATTAATTAACTACATGTACTTACTATAGGGTTAGGGTAGGGTAGGGTACGTGTTTTCACTGTTATACGGTAGGGGGCGCTATTACACATCTCCTGACTGAGTACAGAATCTCCTGATCAAAACACAGGAAAAGAAGAGACAGGAACGAGCGATCTCTTATAAGCAGATGCATATGAAAAATAATGCGATCATCAACATTAAACAGCATATAAATCAAAACTGCCTAAAGTTATTGAATGAAATGTCGACCCAGGACGAGCTATAGCACTGTGAAGCTTTGGGGGTGTTGATGGACTCCATCTGTGTTTTGATCATCGTTCTGAATCCCATCTGTATGTAAGTTAGTCTCGATTATCTCAGCTTTTCTCTCAAAATGTTGCTTTTTTCATGAAACTTACCCACATTCAAGTGTTGATTAAAAAAAGAATGCATGAAGCTAGAATAAAACAAAGAGTCTGTTCTTTCTTTTGATATATTACATGTGCAGATATTCATACAAGATATTCTGTGAAAATGACCAAAAGCGCTGGCGGTGACTGGCAAATTTCATGTTTACGTTCACTTAAGACATAACTGACTATGTTTACGATGATACTCGACAAGACAGGCATTTTGACATAATTTTGTGTGAATATTCATGCGCTGTGAGACGCGTGGGTGCGCGTTCATATTGGTGGCATATCTGCGGCATATACGCCGATGCCGATATATCTGCGACAGGCTCATATCGGCCGTTAAAATCGGCAGAACGATAAATCGGTCAGGCTCTAACAAGGACACTGTAAAATAAAGTGTTAACCAAAATATATAACATTGTTCTAGTGGTTTTTGGATATTTTAATCTAAAAATCTTACATACTGAGCCTTTAATCTTAGGTAATGTTAATTTCTACATTTACTAATACATTATTAAAACCAAAAGTTGTATCTTAACATTAGTTAATGCACAGTGAACTTTGAACTGAAGAACAATTGTATTTTTATTAACTAACATCAACAAAGATTAATGTCAACTAATATTAATGTTAACAAAGGTTAACTAATGTTAACAAATTAAACCTTATTGTAAAGTGTTACTTATATTATAATATGTGAAAAATATTCTCAGAATAATATGTGAAAAATAATGTTTTTTGAACATTCAAGCATGAAAAAAAAACATTAAAATGTGAACTTGAATTCACTGTGAACATTTCAATACACAAAGTATGGCTGAAGCTATTTAAAAATATCATGTCAATTGGCTCAATTTGCCTGTATAAGTAAATCCAGTGTATTATTTTTTAAGTAAAGGTTTTGCATGTTAAGGCGTCTCTCGCTCTTTCTTTTTCCTGTATGGAGGAGTGTGGTATGCGTCACCCTCGGGCTGAACTCTTCGTCAGCAGCACAGTAAGTCAGGTGTCGGGTTTAGCCCTAGGTCAGCTGCGCCTTGGAGCAATCTGCCTCTCCACAGGGGGCTCGCTCTCCTGAGAGAACACCATTCTTATGCATTCAGAGATCGTGTGTGAGAGCGAGCGAGTGAAAGAGAGAGAGAGGGAAAAGGGAACGCAGGAGAATGAGAGCTAATATATGAAAGAGAAAAATCATGTGTGTGTGTTTTCGCCCCCCTCCCCTCCTTTACAGACAGCTCCCAACCCCTGGTAACCCAGGCATGACTCAACTGCCATCTGGTATCCAGATGCAGGCCTACAGACTCGTTCCTTCTTTTGCTTACCAGCTCTCTCTCCTATGAGTGTCAGTTTCAGCGTATGTGAGTTAATATCCCCGAGTGTTAATGTCTGCTTACATGTGTTACTCTTCCCTCTCCGATGAACTGTGACCTCTGACATGATGACCCCTTTTCCACTCTTCCCTGCTGATAGAGAAAACAGCAGGGTTGCGACCGGCACATCCCTGACCCCATCTGTTTGTCCAGCCTCCTCTGCGAAGGTCAAGGGTTGCTGGAGTTCAAGTTCATTAAGTGATTTTTTTTCCCACTTTACTCTCCAAAGCAAAACAAGAACAGCCCACAATGATCTTGCAGAATCACGGTCATGTTTGAAACAACAAACTGTAAAAATGATTTAACTGGTCTGAGAGGGAGACCAGCTCTCTTACAAAATGGTTCTTGGGTGATGTGGGTTTATCGATAATAGAATCTGACAAAGTCTCAGTTATCTCTGCATGTTGCCTTTCAAAGCTGCCAAGGTTCAGCGGATGTACAATTACCCCTAGCTAACTCATAATTGGCTCATTTTCCAGCAAGTACGGGCAGAATTGCGCCAGTTCATTCATGATTTGTCATTGAGCAGAAGGGTGAGATTCAAATAATTTTTTATCTGTCCACCTGTATTGAATAGTCAAGTTATGAAAGACATAGTTTCCATCTGGGGTAAAAAATAAAACAGGTAATTCTGAGGTGAAGTTTACAATAAGAAATGAAGTCATATTGTGAGACAAAGTAATAATTATGCAAAATAAAAAAGGATTGTGAGAAATCAAGTCGCATTTGTGAGGGATGTTTGAAGAGAAATAAAGCTGCAATTATAATAAAAGTTGTAATTGTAGGATATGGTCACATCATGAGATAAAAATCACAATTATGTGAAATATTATTTAATATATAAAACTATAATTGTGTCATATGAAGTTACAATTCTGAATATAAAGCTGCAATTATGAGAACGTTCTAACTGAGAAATGACATGATTATGAGAAATATATAATATTATACAAATATATATATAAAATTGTGTCCTTTAAGGCACGATATGTAGTTTTTCGCAGCTAGAGGTCACCTGTTCAAAACAAAGGCATAGCTTGATGACGCCGAGATTGAGCGCGGAATCTTGGGAGTTGTTGTCTTCACCTCACAGCCGGTGGAAAAGAATCGAGACGGGACAGAAATCATGTTCATGGATGAGATTATTAATGCTACTGTAGTATGAAGCAGAGCATAGCCGAGTGCTGTGGGAGCTGAACGAGGTCGCTGAAGCGATTGCTAATGAGAGACGAGCGCGACACATGGCTCGACAGCAGCAGAACTTTTATTATGCCACAGTCGCCGCTTCCGCTTCTTCCGGTCAAGCGTATGTGGGGTAACGCAGCGCTGTTTTATCACATTAGACACATTTACGTGTGTTGAAAATGATGTTATAACGTTACTCTGTGCGTTCGCTCCGCAGCTGCTATGAGACACTTGTGCAATAAGTTAGATCGATATTAGAATATCATATTAGTAAATGCTTGTGTTGCTAAATGGCATGCAATTCATTTTAAAACATGTTGTATGATGGAGAAAATGCTGTATTACTTTACAATAATTAGTTTTCTGTCTATAATGTATCCAAACAGTTGTTCCCTTGTCTAACACATATAATATATTAAAGCATCTTTGGTGTTTCCATGGTTTCTACAAAATTGAGGGTAAGGCAGGTATGACGTCACTGATGGTCACTGACGCACGGCCTGGTTAAAATTGCTTATTTCTCTGGATTAAAACATTATTGGAAACATGTTCTAGTGGTCTTTGGTGTTCTAGTGGTATTTTAATCCAAAAATCTTACATATTATGCCTTTAAATCTGTGAGATATAAGGTTGCAATTACAAGAAATAAAGTTGTGATTATAAGAAAGTTATACAGTAATTATGAGATAAAAATCACAATTATGAGAAAAATATATTTCAAAAATGTATTTGTCGCAATTCTGAGATATAAAGTTGCAAAATATGAGAAAGTTGTTATTGTGACATACTGTGAGAAAATCACAATTATGAGAAATATTATAAAATATATATAATTGCGTGATTTAAAGTCACAATTGTGAAATATTAAGTAGAAATTGAAATAAATATGCAGTTGTGAGATATAGTCATAATTTTTTACTCTGAGATGGAAACTGGCAATCTTCAATGTACATCTGACTGATAATTATCCAACACAAATCAGTTTCTGATTTAATGGGAAATAATAGTACATCTAAATTCAGCAATAAAGATATATTTCATCAGAAAGAGCTCAGTGCTTATCAGTAGCAAATGGCCTTCATCCAAACCTAATTCTATAGAAGTCAAGCTCCAAAAAACATTCTTCCAAGTGCAGTGATGGAGACTGACAATGTGCGCTGCAGCACTGTGTAACAGCAGGAAACTACTCAACTGTCCTTTATATGTCCTTTCTTTTCTCATGGTTTTAACTCTATCCATGGCGCATCACTGAACTGGAACCTTGTATTCATTAGAAATCCCCTTCCCAACAGTGACAGAAAGATCACGTGGGGTTTCCCCTTCAGTGGAGGTCAGATTGACCTAATCTTAATCTGGCACTGGTCAGGATGTCTTTCAGATGTTAAGCAAAACAAATGCATGATCTCATTTTTAGTGACAGTAAGACAGAAATGGAGATCATTAATGTGGCTATGATCCACTTTTCTGGTAATTCATCAGAGAGGTTATGACGATGACAGACATACTCAAAAGCAGAGACTAGTCAGGTGTAGCAGGGTTATTCGAGTGTTATAAGAGTACAAAGAGAAGCTATTTTTAATGAAATTGCTAATACATGAAGATGTCCATGTCACATGCAGCTTAGCAGAGCTGTGAGAGAAACCATCAACATTTCAAGATGCATAGCTGTTCAACAGCAAGAACAAAGGAGAGTTTCTTTCAACAAACATAACCCTACAAATGCAACACACATGGAGATGTGAGAAGCAGAGCCAAGGACATATCTGTGATTCTACTCATCCTTCTCGAGTTCACATGAAGGTTAGCACTCTCTACATTACGATCTCTCACTCTCTTGTTCTCCTGTGCCAATAAGCAGAAGCATTTGAATGATTTGGAATCAAATCATCACAAATTTCATTGGATGTCAGTCAGGGTTCATATTCATTCCCACAACTCTGATGCAGCTGTGATTAACAAACAACTTTTATGACAATCCGTTCTAGTACTGCTAAGAAAGAAATCTGAAAGTGTATGACCACCTCTTGTGACACATAATCAACAAAACGACTGAGCACTGACTAATAAACCCCGGAAACCACAACATGGAATGAAGTTACTCTAACAAAGAAACTGAGTCATTCCAAACCCAACAAATTAAATGATCACAGTCTATGGATACAAAAACATGATGTCCTCTCACCTCTCCGCATCGCTTACATATTCTGGTCTGGATCTCTGGACAAGCGGAGTGATACAGTGAAATGTCTAACTGCTGTTACTGAATATCAAAACTCTGAACACCGCTTATCCAATCAAATTGGAGGAATGCAACTAGTGTTGTCAAAAGTACCGACTTCAGTACCAAGTCGGTACTGAAATTTAAAAAATGTGACGCTTTGAGCGCTGTTGAGCGGAATCGTAAACACCTCTGATTGGCCATTGTGTTCACGCGCTCATTGGATATGTCTGTGATTGGCTATAACGATCAACGCACGGGAGCGTTTGAAAGCACACGGAAGTGTTTGAAAGTGTTTTAAAAGCGTGAGCATTTGAAAGCACAAGCAGGCGTCTATCAGCGGACCAGTCCGTGTGTATTTGTGTAAGCGTTTGGTAAAGAGCGTCATTAATGTATATTTACAACATGTTTTTGAAGCGCTGATCATTGTAGCCAATCACAGACATATTTGATGAGCGTGTGAGCACAATGGGCAATCAGAGGTTTCTACAATTCCGCTCAACAGCGCTCAAAGCATCACATTTTTAAAATGTTAAAATATTGCTGACTGATATAGTTTTTAACAGATTCTTACTGATGTTCTTACTGATCTTACTGATACATACGCTGATCATTTCAAGTCATTTCTGCAAATTCGACAAAACCTCATCTTTGTTAGTCTGATAACATCACAGAATACCAAATATTTAAATTTGCATGGCAATAGAAATGGATGTACAAAATCAATGAATGTAAAATTTTCAGTGGTAATGCAGCATTGACCTGAAAGGACAAGTGTCAGTTCCATCAATTGGCCTGAAACTCTCTCACACTAGCCCCAAGTCGGTCAGTGGGCCATCCATCCATATTGTCGAGCCTTGTATTATTTGTATAGTATCTATATACTGACATCTTAGTGCTGGGCGGTATACCGGTTCATACCGAATACCGGTATTTATATTTTTATTATACCGCAATACCAGTGTATGTCGCTTAAACAACATTCGGAATGCGGTGCAGCGCGACACTGTTTGAGTGGGGTCCCTTTTCACTGTTGCACTGTAGTGAGAGCACAGCTGAGATCGCATTACAGCGGAGAATTCAAATTTCTGCGCGGAGCGCTGCTATGAGTTTAACAACGCTCACCACGTGGATCATATAGATCAGATACAGACCGGAGTGAGCGCGTTTAAGTTTTTTATGGACATATTTCATATACTCTAGTGCTCTAAACATGAACCAGCACCGTGTATGCGCACATATTTAATCACGTCTTCTTCAAATTAAATATATGTGCAAACAAATCAAATCAAATCAAATCACCTTTATTTATATAGCGCTTTTTACAATGGCAATTGTTTCAAAGCAGGAAAATAATGCAACGGAATTTGATTCGGCTCTGGTGAAAACGGTGATGTCATCCAGCTCATTTCAATTATCATATAGTGTCAATGCGGGCAGATCAGTAATATAGTTGAAATTTAAGTGTCCCCAACTGAGCAAGCCAAAGCCAAAGGCGATGGTGGCAAGGAACCAAAACTCCTTCAGGGCCAGAATGGAGAAAAAAACCTTGGGAGAAACCAGGCTCAGTCGGGGTGCCAGTTCTCCTCTGGCCGACGAACAAATAGTGTATGATTATGATTCTGGCACATTACAGGTCAGAAGTCATATTAGATCAATAGATATTCGTAGGATTATTCGAAAGATTGGAGTCGTCACGCCGGGGAGGGGTTTAATGAGGATGTCGTGTCAATGCGGCATTTACAGGGGGGAGTTTAATTGACACGGTCTCTGCAGACACTTCAGGGATATGGTCATCATGTCCAGGCTAAGGTCCCCCATCTGGTCTGGATACGGCCCGGATCCGGCCGACTGCAGTAAACCTCGGGATAAACAGAGAGACTAACATTAGCGTAGATGCCATTCTTCTTATGATGTAACGAGTACATCAGGTGTTATGGGAAGTGTTCCCGGTTCCGGCTGACCTAGTTAATGCAGCCTAAAACAATCATTTAACTGATTTGAATAATAGAAATTAAAAATGTTTTATGTGTATGCCATAGTAAAGAGATGTGTTTTTAGTCTAGATTTAAACTGACAGAGTGTGTCTACTTCCCGAACAATGCTAGGAAGACTGTTCCAGAGTTTAGGTGCTAAATAGGAAAAGGATCGACCGCCTGCAGTTGATTTTGATATTCTAGGTATTATCAACTGGCCAGAATTTTGAGACCGCAATAGACGTGATGGAGTATAATGCGTTAAGAGCCTGCTCAAGTACTGGGGAGCTAAACCATTTAGTGCTTTGTAAGTAATCAGCAAGATTTTTAAATGTATACGATGTTTAATAGGGAGCCAATGCAGTGTTGCCAGAACCGGGCTAATATGGTCATACTTCCTGGTTCTAGTAAGAACTCTAGCTGCTGCGTTTTGGACAAGCTGCAGTTTATTTATTAAGCGAGCAGGGCAACCACCCAGTAGAGCATTACAATAATCTAGCCTTGAGGTCATGAACGCATGAACTAACTGTTCAGCATTATTCAATTGAAAGCATGTGCCGTAATTTAGATATATTTTTAAGATGGTAGAATGCAGTTTTACAGATGCTAGAAACGTGGCTTTCAAATGAGAGATTGGTATCAAAGAGCACACCCAGGTTCCTAACTGACGACGAGGACTTGACAGAGCAGCCATCGAGTGTTAGATAGTATTCTAGGTTACTACTTGTGGAGTTTTTTTGTCCAATGATTAAAAATTCAGTTTTTTCTGAATTAAGTTGCAGGAAATTACTAGTCATCCAATTTTTTATATCAGCTATGCATTCTGTTAATCTTGTGAATTGGTAAGTTTCGTCAGGGCGTGAAGAAATATAGAGCTGAGTATCGTCAGCATAACAATGAAAATTAACGCCATGCTTCCTAATAATATCTCCCAGTGGTAGCATGTACAGGGTGAAAAGCAACGGTCCTAGCACTGAGCCCTGCGGTACTCCATACTGAACTTGTGTTCGGTGTGACATCTCTTCATTTACTGCTACAAATTGATAACGGTCAGATAAGTATGATTTAAACCATGCCAATGAAATTCCACTAATGCCAACATAATTTTCGAGTCTATTCAAAAGAATGTTGTGGTCGATAGTATCGAATGCAGCGCTAAGATCGAGTAACACTAACAGAGAGATACAACCACGATCGGATGATAAGAGTAAATCATTTGTAACTCTAATGAGAGCAGTCTCAGTACTATGATACGGTCTAAATCCTGACTGGAAATCCTCACAGATACCATTTCTTTCTAAAAAGGAGCATAATTGTGAGGACATTGCCTTTTCTAGTATTTTTGACAGAAAGGGTAGATTTGAGATTGGCCTGTAATTGACTAATTTTGTAGGATTAAGTTGCGTTTTTTTAATAAGTGGTTTAATAATAGCCAACTTAAAAGTTTTCGGTACATATCCTAATGTCAAGGATAAATTAATGATATTAAGAAGAGGATCTATGACCTCTGGAAGCATCTCTTTTAGTAGTTTAGTCGGTATGGGGTCGAGCATACATGTTGTTGATTTTGATGATTTAACGAGTTTAGCCAATTCTTCTTCTCCTATAGCAGTGAATGAATGTAATTTTTCCTCAGTGACACTACAATGCACTGTCTGATGTGATACTGTAGTAGACGGCTGCATGGTTATAATTTTTTTCCTAATATTATCAATCTTACAAGTAAAGAAGTTCATAAAGTCATTACTGCTGTGCTGTTTACAAACATCAGAAGGTGAAGCTTTATCTTTGGTTAATTTAGCCACTGTATCGAATAAATACCTAGGGTTGTGTTTGTTTTCTTCTAAGAGAGTCGAGAAATAAGCAGATCTAGCAGTTTTTAGGGCCTTTCTGTATGCAATCATGCTCTCTTTCCACGAAATGCGAAAAACTTCTAGTTTTGTTTTCTTCCAGCTGCGCTCCATTTTTCTGGCTGCTGTTTTAAGGGCCCGGGTGTGCTCGTTGTACCACGGCGTTGGACTATTTTCTTTAATCTTCTTTAAGTGCCGGGGAGCAACTGTGTCTAAAGTGCTGGAAAAGAGAGAGTCAGTAGTTTCTGTTGCAACATCGAGTTCCTCTAGGCTGTCTGGGATGCTGAGGAGATGAAACTGATGAGGAAGATTATTTACAAAGAAATCTTTAGTCGCAGCAGTGATAGTCCTGCCATATTTGAAGCGAGGGGACGGCTTTGCAGCCTTTGCTAAATTAAGTGTACATGATACTAGGTAATGATCTGAGATGTCATCGCTCTGCTGCAGAATTTCAATGGTATCAACATTTATTCCATGTGACAGTATTAGGTCTAACGTATGATTACGGCGATGAGTGGGTCCTGACACGTGTTGCCTTACTCCAATAGAGTTTAGAATGTCTCTAAATGCCAATCCCAATGCGTCTTTTTCATTGTCTACATGGATATTAAAATCACCAACAATTAGGACTTTATCTGCAGCCAGTACTAACTCTGATAGAAAATCAGCAAATTCTCTGGTAAAGTCTGTATGGTGCCTTGGTGGCCTGTATACAGTAGCCAGCACAAATGTCAAACGGGATTTATCAATTTCACTACATAACGTTACATAAAGCACCAAAACTTCAAAGGAATTATATTTGAAACTAGACTTCTGAGTAATACCGAAGATATTATTATAAATTACAGCAACACCTCCCTCTTTACCTTTCAGACGCGGCTCGTGTTTATAAAAATAATCTTGGGGGGTGGACTCATTTAAAGTAATGTAATCGTCAGGTTTTAGCCAGGTTTCTGTCAAACACAGCACATCTAGGTTATGATCTGTAATCATATCATTAACAATAAGCGCTTTTGAGGAAAGGGATCGAATATTCAGCAGCCCGAGCTTTATCATTTGATCATCTGTATTATATCTGTTGTTTATTTGTTGGACATCAATTAAATTTTTACCGTTGAATGGTTTTGATGTTTTTTTGTATTTACTAATTCGTGGAACAGACACAGTCTCTATGTGATAATATCTATGTGATAATATCTAGGTGAAAGAGTCTCTATGTGCTGGGATTTATCTGACTTCTGTGACGTGAGACAGCTAGCAGGCGGTCGGGTAAGCCAGTCCGTCTGCTTCCTGACCTGGGCCCTAGTTAGTCAATGTTTAGCTCTAAGACTACGTGCCAAATTACTAGAGAGAAGAGCGGCACCATCCCAGGAAGGATGAATACCATCTTTTTTCAACAAGGACACTGATACAGCTGTACGTCTGATCATGAACACGATGACACAATGGATTATTCTGATACACAGAAGACAATGATGTAGACTGACAATTCAAAGAAAAATGGGCAAAAAAGTAGCTGTATTAAACTGACGTGTGTCGTTTGTTCAGAGACTGTAGTGCTCTTAAATGTACTGAAAATATCCTAAGACCTTTTAAATGTTCTTCCGCGTTTCTCCCTCGTTTTGGCAGTTTGTTGTTATATAGGGTTAGATTTTTAAAATGCTTAAGGTGCCCTCAACTCTTTGCCCTTTTCTCTCTGTGGTCATATTTTAATATTCATGTGTCTGTAATGAGCGTGTTGCAGGTCTGTGTTTTATTGGTTGTTGTCTCCTCACAGCATCATTTTGTGGGGCTTTGCAAACCTGTATTAATTCTAGTGTGGAATTTTTCTACAATATTCACTCTTCATGACAGTAAAATAGGGCATTCTAGTCAATCTACTGCAGTATTTCCTCTCTCAATCAGTAGAAAATGCAGTTAACACCCGGTCATGCATGGGGGAAAAAATACCGTAATATACCGCGAAACCGGTGTAATTTAGAAAAATACTGTGATACAAATTTATGGTCATACCGCCCAGCACTATGACATCTCCAAACAAGACTTGTGTCTGATATGTTGTGATATAATGATATAAATGATTAAATATTTCATAAAATTACAAATAGTTTACAAATAACACACAAAGAATTATTAGGTAACTTCTGATGTGGGAAACACATTTTTTTTTTTTTTTTTTTTTTTTTTTTTTTTTTTTTTACTTACTACAAATGACTGATCTCCAAATGGTTATAAAAGTCATAAAAGTCCAAGTCAAAAAGATTCATCCGATAGTTTGTACCCTGTATCTTTCATTTGTGTATCAGCAGGTGTCCCAGTTGGTCAATTTATCATGTAGAGAGGGATCTGAACACACACTCGCACAAACACATACAGGGACTTAGATAGTTCTCCATCTTCATTTGTGATGTGTAAAGTCTGCCCCATGCCTGGATTAGGATGGGAACACCAGGTCTATCCCAATAAGCTCTCTGTAAATTCAGGAGAGGTGCACTAGCACATTTCTGATGCACTGGGCCAGCTCTCAGGTCTGGGGAATCCATAACGATCTCAGATGATGACAAAAGCCAGCTAGGTCATCCAAAGGCGAAGCCTCAGCCTACATTCTGAGCTGTAAAACCAGCTCACAAAGACACTCTAAATCTGTTTCCTCTTTATGTATGTGACGTGTTAATGCTTAGCACAATGCTCAATAATGAACGTTACATTCCTCTGCTGTTATGTGACCCTCTGTCCTTGCTTATTTGTCCATTTGGAAGCACAACGCAAAACACACACAATACACAACAAATATTTGATAGTTTATGCCAGTTTTTCAAGTTTAATAAAGATCACAGATACTTTAGCGGTTCACTTGAAATGTACTTTATTTGTACACATGTAATTTATTATGACGTCCAAAAGATATGATCTTGGATTGATAATCAGAAACAGATTGAGTTGAGATAATGAGTAACGTGTAGTAGTACCTTACAGGATGGATATGAATCATCCTGAAGTCAGCTTACAGGAAAGGGGTGAAATATGGTGCAAGTGAAATATGAATGATGCAAACTATAAAAAAAACACCTAAAAGAGCAAGTTTTGTAATTTATAAAACCAACTAATCCAGTTTTAACTTTACTGTAACTGAACTGCTCAATATAAAACTATCCAGTTAAAATAAACATTTTACCATATTATTTGTAGCTGATCAACTGAAAGTAACTTTTTTAGTTATTATTATTATACAGGTTGTTTGCTATAGTCAAAATCATATTTATTTTGCATAATAGTATAAAACCCTTATAATTGTTTAACCCTAATCACTCTTTTCAACTTTTTGCGACAGATTTTATAAGATGCCTTAATGAAATGCAAATTTATTAACAAAACCATAAAATTCTGAGTTTGTCCTGATCCATCAAATTGTATGTAAACAGTGTAAAAAAGCAATTTTTGGTTATTTTTACCTCAATTTTAACGAACTACTCTAAAACTAATTTTTTCCAGGATGCCAGAACAACCTGGAAGTGCTGCCACAGAAATTTAGTATATATAGAGAAGTAAATTGGTTCTGTAGGTACAGCACCAACGTCTCATTCTGACAGTCAAATCAATACACTTTCCAGCTGGGCATCACAGTGTGTTGTAAGTTGTCCGACTTCATCCATCAGCACCACATTGTCAACTCTGACCCCAGTTTTAACACACTGACTAGCACCTTTATGCAAAGGGAAAATAGACCAAGGGCCAGATTCTCAACCAGACTACCATGACAAGTATCACATGAACCCCACCCATAATGAACAGGCAGTTTCCGTTTTACAATATTTTCTCAGTAAACCCATCAACACCCATCTGTGGAGACTATACCCACCCATCTGCATCCTGGTTTCAAACACTAGTGGTGCGCTAGTGGCTAATGATTGCGGTTGGAAGTGGTGGCAGGGGCACGGCAATACAGCCCGGCTCTCTACATCTGCTGTGTCTTAACAGCTTGGGAACACTGTATACGGGGGATGCTGTATAACTTCTAAAGGCCGCCCAAAGGACCTGCGGACACATATAAAATCTGTATACAAGGTGCCAGCCATGCTGACCAATGACCTCAGTGGAATGTGGATGTACATGTATATTCTGTTCCCGCATAGATTCGACAACCACACCACGTGTTGTGTTAAAAACAGTCCCCACAAACACTCCAAGAGATCATTACTACACCCCAGGCATTTAAATACTGTTCACAGAGGGGCCAAGTGGAAACAAACAAAAAGAAACTGACACCTTTAAAATGTGGATGTGTAAAGAGTTACAGACCCTGCACCATTCAAATCTCAAATAAAATGATAAATAAACAAAATTCCTGTAGCTCAAACAGTTTAGCATGGTGCTAACAACTCCAAAGTCAGGGGTTGATTCCCAGGGAATAAATTAATTGATCAAATGTATAGCTTGTATGCACTCTAGCAGACGTTTTAAACTAAAGTATCTGCCTAATGCATACTGAAAATGTAAATGTGACTAAAACATAAATAAAAAAGGGGGATTAATAAATAAATCAAACATCAGCTGGAGTTTTACTTGATGCCTAAAGCAGAAACGAACTTTGAAGTCTCATGTGACACGAGTTACACTGTCACCAACTTGGATCAAGGTATTCTGTAATCTATTATTTTGAACCTTCTTTTCTGAGCAACATACAAACTTAAAACCCTCAATATATAGGGCAAGAAAGAATGCAACAGCGGTGCAATTTAATTCTCCAAGGAGATGTGCCTGTTCCAATAACTTTCATTTTCCAATACTGATGAAACCAGTTTGGCATTGCTTCATCTATTTATCCCATGTAAAAGTCACAATCATAACCGTAAGTGTCAGGGTAAACAGGGCTCAATTTTTAGAAGTAGGAAGAAACTTTCTTGCCCTCAGCATTACATATTTCACTCTCCGTGACTTCTATCAAATTTATGTTTGGCACAACAGAAAAAAGAAACATGTTTTCTTTGATCAAGACCCAACTTTTTCTTTTCAAAGGCAACATGTCTACTCTATAGCACTCAACCAGAGGTAAAAAGGGCATGTGTATGGCTTGCAGACAATTCCAATACCACATTTACAAGAAAGCAGCAGAAGGGGTTTGTCTCAGTGATATCGTAGCTGTCCAGAAAAACTGAATGTACATGTAAGCTACTTTGTATAGACATACAAACATGCAATTTCAATGTATTAACAGCCTCTAAAACGCAAACCCTTTTACAAAGACAAATGCCTGGTTGGAACTGATGAAACGTTTGCAAGGGTACTGCCACAGGTGGCAATTAGTTCAATATTCAGACACTATCCCATAGCAAGACTCATTTATCACTAAATGGAGAAACTTTGTCCAAGACAACACTTTTTAAAGACCAAATTTATTTATAAATGAAACCCAGATGGGACTGATAAAATAAGTCTTTTTTTTCTTTGTATGGCTGAATTTAATTATCATCAAAGCTCAACAGTATGAAATATAAATGAACTTTGTGACATTAATGTGTTTCACCCATTTATTGATTTGTGTACTTCAATATTCTTGTAAACGCGTACATTTCTAAAGCTCATATATAAACGGGTTTAGATCAATCAGAATTCATAATTGTGAATGATGCATTCAAAACCGCATACAATCTGACCTGACTGTTCATATGGAGGCCTCACTGGAAAAAAAACAGATACATATCCAATTTATTTTCACATATGAGGGTGGCCCAGAATCAGATCAGATTTTAAAATGTGTTTTTGGGCTGTTTTACACGGTGATCCAAATGAATGCAATATTCATAGGATTTATAAAAATGTTAATTTTTGTAGTTGTTGGTGCGTATACGTGTTTATATTTTAGATGATGTGAATATGTTGATATTGTGTTTCAATCAAAAAAAGTGAATGTGTGCTAGAATCACACTTTATGCACAAATACCTATAAATGCTAATGAGACTGTTTTTTTTAAGAATACGCTGTAAAATGTGGTAACTAGCAATTGTTACCTTAAAGAATGATTTCTACCTAATTTAACCCATACAGATTAGTTTTGTTGCTATAAATTAATAGGGCTGGGCATTGACATACATTTCACAATTCGATTCGATTTCAATTTACAAACTTGTGATTCGATTTCGATTCAATTTAATTCAACATCAATTAATTGGGGCCTATCAGGTACAGTGCATAGCAAATTTACTCAAGGAAAAAATATATCTTCTAACTAATGCTGTAAACTATACAGGGAACCCCAGTTGGTACATCACTATAATATTAAAGGTTAAAATTTACAGATTTGTAGGCTACTTGCATTTAAATTGCACATATGGAAATGTTTATATTAACGTAACGTTGTAATAATACAATTTTAATGACCTAATTATGTTTCTGCTGGGTTTTTTTTTTAGAAATACAAACATTTAAATGGTGGCTGTCTTAAAAACATGAGGGATTTATTAAAAAATACAGTGGTAACACTTTACAATAAGGTATCATTTGTTAACATTATTTAATGTATTAAAGCCACAATATGTATTTTTTTGTCGCTAGAGGTCGCTTATTCAAAACAAAGGTGTAGCTTGATTTCGCTGAGCTTTTATAATGCCGCAGACGACCGCTTCTGCTTCTTCTGCTCATGCGTATGTGGGGTAAACACAGCACTGTTTTATCATATTAGATACATATAGATACATTATTAGATACATATATAGTGTATATACTGTATTTAGCAAAATGTTCCTCTCTAGAGTTAATTTTTCTATCTTACTAACGAGTTTTGAATGGTTTTTCTGTAACATTACGTGACATTGTTTACAAGCTGTTTTATTGACGTCTTTCGGCAGTTGAAACTCTGATTGAGCAATTACATGAGACATGATATGGATTTCAATAAGTTGTACTGTATCTGTTGTAGGAAACTTTTTCCTCGTCGAAGCAGAGACCAGGAGACGTTGGGATATCTTTCAAGCAGACGTTACTCTTTATTGAGACGCGCTGTTTGGTCGCTGTAGTCATCCAAGTCTGACTCAAACAGTATAAACACTATAATTTATCCACATTTCAGGGGGAGGGATTACACAGCAAATGGGTGACGACCTTAAACAAAGCATGAAAATTAATTATCCAGGTAAAGAGACCTGCCCCAGACTCCAATCCTAATCCAATCATCATAACGATTCAAAAATGGGACAGGGGCTCCAAGAGCCATTAAAGACAAAAGGTGAGAATCTCAGTAATCTGGCTCATTTGACTTACAATAAAGAGAACAGGAACTGGCAGAAATATCTTGCTGGAAACTTTGCATAATAGAATAATTCATCTGATGTCATCATCTTTACCTTAAATGCTAAATACAACGTACTTCCTTTAGTTTTAAACAGATTCTTAAATTTGTAATCCCACACTGTCAATATACCTTCTGATGTTCATTCATGTCATGCTATAACTAGTAGTAAAGCGGTGATGATCAGTTCACGTGCGCTCCGCGCTACCACTTCCCTTGAACAGTAAAGAGCGCCAAAATGGTATTTATTTGAATTTTGTAATAGAGAATTGTAATTGTAATTTAAAAAAGCCAAGACTTTGTTTCATATCAGAAGTAACAAAGTACAAAGCTTATTGTGATTTATTGGATGGGAGGCGTTAGAAAGCTTTGTTCATTTATAAAATGAAAACAGCATAGACTGAACGATCGATTCTTGGGATTTAAGAATCTATATCGTTTCTTTAAAATGAGAATCGATTGAAATTGAGAAAATCTATATTTAACACATCCCCCTAAAAATTAATGTATATAGGTTGGTTTAGTGATGGTAAATAATATTTTTGACTTGAATAAAACCAGTTAATTTAGATTCTAGTTTAGATTCTAGCTCCATCAACTGCATTAAAGTTGGCATGAAATGAACATTTACTATTTTTGTTATTGACCTTATTGTGAAAGATGCATTCATGCATCCTTAATATATATTTTTTTAAATATTTTGACCTCACATTTTTAACCAACAGACTTCTCTCTGGTGAGGAATGCTGGACTTCTCTAATCATTTAGTCACCGCAAACCCCGCCTCTTTCTTACAAGCGACTGCAAGGCAGTGCAAGCTCACATTCAGAACACCTCCATTCAATCAACAACTGATGGATAGAACCAAATCCCCACCATACAACAATCCGTTTCACACGTCACAATGTGGAAGAAAATATTTGTTGCTGCTTTTGTTAGATTGGGATTTCAAAGATTGTCATTTTTTGTAATTCAAAATGTGACAAAGATACACTATTATGAGTATTTTTGTAATTGACAAGAAATAGCATAGTAACTCATAAAGAGCAGAGTTTGTTCATTGCTGATTTATGCTCTTTCAGCCAGGTATCCATGAAACAATGAGTGACTCGTCACTCCTCTCCTTCACATCAGTTTTACTGCAGCCATACAAAACTCCTCTCTGTCCCTCCACTGACACCTTGACCCGTGGGTAACATTCACACTGTTTTCTGCAAAAACACAAGGAAATGGCGGCGCATAAAATTACTTGGCATGCCATCTCAACAACTCAAACGCTCCTTCCTTCCACTCACTCACTCAGTCTCTCTCTCAGCCCTTCCTTCTCTGCGTTTTTGTTATTTCATCCCTTTTTCAAAACGGTGGCTAAGTAAATACGCTCGCTGCCTACGGGGACTCGTTTGGAGAGAGCCGCTCGTTATGCCCCACTCTTTTTGCCCACCGGCTGTTGATGGAGCAAGACAGAGGGACTGGGTCCTCCATTTGAGGGGCTCCTGAACTCAAACAATAGAAGTGGTTGGGAGGTGTTGGGTCGAGTGTTTTCACCGTAACCTTTCTTTAATTTAATTAAATGTGTTTCGCTGTGGGAGGAACGCACCCAGGGCTCAAGGCACGGTAATCAGTGTGCCTAACTAATTGTGACATAAAGGGATAGTTCGCTCAAAAATGTAAATTAGGATGTCATTTACTCACCCTCATGTCTTTCCAAACCTATATGACTTTCTGTGTTCTGAGGAACACAAAGATACAAAATATTTTAAATAATGTTTAAACTTTTTGAAATGTTTTTCCATATAATTAAAGTCAATGGGATCCAAAACAACATTTTTCTATATATCTTTTGTGTTCCACAGAAAACACTCATACAGGTTTGGAATGACATGAGGGTAAGTAAAGAATGGATTTTTTTTATTTTTTGGTGAACTATTACTTTAAGCACACAAAACTCAAGACTTTTTGTGTTGACTGGAATCAATACGGCACCGCTACAGCAGCGAAACGGTCAAAAAAGGCTCCGATTTTTTTTAATGTGCATTTTTTCTTCTCCCTGGTTTCTTCATAAAATAGTTTTGTCTGAGCTCTTTTATCTGAGGCAGGAAAATGTGCCATTTATATGTTTTCCATGCCTCATTTATTCGCCTCTCGAAACCTTAAACTTTTTAACAAATGCTGCCATAAATGTAGTATAGCAGGGCTTCTCCTCTGATCCTCCACGGCTGGAGCCGTGCCCCACTATTGTATTGCGACTGAAGTTGAGCACAGCAGTTCAGCCATAATAACAGACTGGCCTCAGTTTCAACCCTGAGCTCTAAAGAGTGAAGTCTGCGTATCTGCTCTACAGCTCCAGTGGAATTGTTTGCACAGTCCCAAAAGCTCTGATTGGAAAATCAATAGATGGATCTGGGATGGCCAGGCTCCTATTATAGGCAGCTCTAGCGTCTCTCCATCTCTTCTGGACTGTAGGTTCTCTGTGATCCGTAGCTCTTTGAAAATCACACATCAAGTATTTTTACATGCTTACTGGTTGTCAATAGCCTAAAAAAAATGTATACATCTAATTCATATCTATTTCAAGGTGTTCTTTAAATTAGGGTTCTTTCTCATAACTAAAAAAAACTGAGAGATTATCCTACTGCTCTTAAACATTCACTACTAGGCTTAAGAGATATAACCAGTTTAGATGGAAAGGATCTCTAGCTGACTAGACAATAAGTAGTATTCCTAAATATTACTGATTTAATGTTGCAAGTACGATATTGTCGCTTTCTCACATTTTTCCTTATTATGTGATAATTTCCACACTAATGTTACTACATTGGCTCTAAGTGAGAAAAATGGAAACAGAAAGAAAGCACAAACCTTGTGGCTGCAGTTCAGGGGATCCGTAAAGTTATAGGTGACAAAATATCATAAAGAAATTAATGTTCAGTGACTTCATTCCTACAAAAAAGGTCCAAACAGTGACCATGGCAGTGCAAATTCTCTATGGAAGTCATTAGCACCTATTACTCTTTGTCTGCCTTATTTAGTCCTATCCTTTCATGTGTACCTCTTTTTTTTTAGCCTTGGTATAGCAGCATGGGCCCCTCTTCCTCATGCTGTGCCACACTATGCATATAAAAGAGTGAACTTAACAGGGCAACCAGTCCATTCAGGCACAAGCATCACATGAGATCCTCACTCTCCTCATCATAAGGGTGTGATCATTCTTTCATTCATCATTCGTCTTTTACGCTTTCTGTCCTAGAAACTTATCCAACTATACCATTCTGAAAGGTTTAGCCAGCGATCTGATGGAAGACTGGTTGACCTCGCAGTGGGGAAGAGGGGAAGAGAGGAAGTGAGTCCGGTTAGGAGGGCAGCACTACCCCGCCGAGTTCAGGCTCAATCCTATTAGCCTTGCTGCCTCCGTCACAATCCATTTCTGTTTCTTTTTCCTCTCATTTTTCACTCCACTCACTCTGAAACACAAAAATGCTGCTTTGAAGGGTCATTAAGGCATCCAGAAAGTGGAAAGGCTGAAAAAAATAGAGGAAAGAGAGAAATTTAGCGCAATGGAAACTGAATAAAGAGTTTATGGAGGATTTTCTCAGTGATGCGATATGTTGTTATTGAACTTGTCAAACTAAAAAAGAGAAGAGATGTTGATATCTTTTTGTTAAATTTTTTATGTGAAAACACTGTAAATAATTGGATTGATCAAATCAAATCAAATCACCTTTATTTATATAGCGCTTTTTACAATGGCAATTGTTTCAAAACAGCTTCACAGTGTTAACAGGAAAATAATGCAACAGAATTTGATTCGGCTGTACAGCCGCTCTGGTGAAAACGGTGATGTCATCCAGCTCATTTCAATTATCATATAGTGTCAATGCGGGCAGATCAGTAATATAGTTGAAATTTAAGTGTCCCCAACTGAGCAAGCCAAAAGCCAAAGGCGAAGGTGGCAAGGAACCAAAACTCCTTCAGGGCCAGAATGGAGAAAAAAACCTTGGGAGAAACCAGGCTCAGTCGGGGTGCCAGTTCTAGTGTATGATTATGATGATTGATAAATTGACTGACTGAATGTTACTGCATTACTTTAACAGGTGATCTTCTCAAGTGCATAATTCACTCTCACTCTCATCAACAAACTAACTGAGGAAAATGGTTAATTAAGTGTTTTTTTTACTTCATCAGCAAGAAAGAAGACTAGAAGAAAAATGGCCATTAAAACATACTTAAAATAACAACACAAGCTATTAACAATGCACCAGCAATGTTCGAGAAAGACTATGATTGTTTCAAATAATTGTTTCAAGTAAACTGCTAACTTTGCCAAACAAACCCTATACATATGAGATTAATCAGATAAACACACAACATAAATATAACATTACAACTTGCGTTTGCACAAAATTACGCAAATATGCAATTTTGTTTTTGTTAACTAAAACTATAATTTGAGAATTAAAATAAAGCTGAAACAAAATAAATATATTAAATTAAAAACTAAATTAATTAAATTTTTTTTTTTTTCTTTATTGAGAAAAAATAGCAAATTAACAAAACATAGTAGCTTATACAAGGCAAGTGATCAGTGACACACATACACATATAGAAGATAGAAAAACAAAAACAAAACAATAACAAAGGTATTTATTTGATACAGTGGCTAAATTAACAAGAAATAAAGCTTCAACTTCTGACGTTTGCAAACAGCACAGCAGTAATGACTTTATGAACTTCTTTACGTGCAAGGTTGATAATATTATAAAGAAAATTATAACTATGCAACCATCTACTACAGTATCGTATCAGACAGTGCATTGTAGTGTCACTGAGGGAAAATTCCACTCTCCACTGCTATAGAAGAAGAAGAATTGGCTAAACTCTTTAAATCATCAAAATCAACAACATGTATGCTCGTCCCTATACCGCGTAAGCTACTAAAAGAGATGCTTCCAGAGGTCATAGATCCTCTTCTTAATATCATTAATTCATCTTTGTCATTAGGATATGTACCGAAAACTTTTAAGTTGGCTATTATTAAATCACTTATTAAAAAAACGCAACTTGATCCTACAGAATTAGTAAATTACAGGCCAATCTCAAATCTACCCTGTCTGTCAAAAATACTAGAAAAGGCAGTCTTCACAACCATGCTCCTTTTTAGAAAGAAATGGTATCTGTGAGGATTTCCAGTCAGGATTTAGACCGTATCATAGTACTGAGACTGCTCTCATTAGAGTTACAAATGATTTGCTCTTATCATCTGATCGTGGTTGTATCTCTCTATTAGTGTTACTCGATCTTAGTGCTGCATTCGATACTATCGACCACAACATTCTTCTGAATAGACTCGAAAATTATGTTGGCATTAGTGGAATTGCATTGGCATGGTTTAAATCATACTTATCTGACCGTTATCAGTTTGTAGCAGTAAATGAAGAGATGTCATACCGATCACAAGTTCAGTATGGAGTACCGCAAGGCTCAGTGCTAGGACCGTTGCTTTTCACCCTGTACATGCTACCCTTGGGAGATATCATTAGGAAGCATGGTGTTAGTTTTCATTGTTATGCTGACGATACTCAGCTCTATATTTCTTCGCGCCTTGATGAAACTTATCAATTCACAAGATTGACGGAATGCATAGCTGATATAAAAAATTGGAAGACTAGTAATTTCCTACAACTTAATTCTGAAAAAACAGAATTTCTAATTATTGGACAAAAAACCTCTGCACGAAGTAACCTAGAATACTGTCTAACACTTGATGGCTGCTCTGTCAAGTCCTCGTCGTCAGTTAGGAACCTGGGTGTGCTCTTTGATACCAATCTTTCATTTGAAAGCCATGTTTCTAGCATCTGTAAAACTGCATTCTTCCATCTTAAAAATATATCTAAATTACGGCACGTTTTCAATGCAAAATGCTGAACAGTTAGTTCATGCGTTCATGACCTCAAGGCTAGATTACTGTAATGCTCTACTGGGTGGTTGCCCTGCTCGCTTAATAAATAAACTGCAGCTGGTCCAAAACGCAGCAGCTTGAGTTCTTACTAGAACCAGGAAGTATGACCATATTAGCCCAGTTCTGTCAACACTGCACTGGCTCCCTATTAAACATCGTATCAATTTTAAAATCTTGCTTATTACTTACAAAACTCTAAATGGTTTAGCTCCCCAGTACTTGAACTCTTAACGCATTATACTCCATCACGTCTATTGCGGTCTCAAAACTCTGGCCAGTTGATAATACCTAGAATATTAAAATCAACTGCAGGCGGTCGATCCTTCACCTAAACTCTGGAACAGTCTTCCTAGCATTGTTCGGGAAGCAGACACACTCTGTCAGTTTAAATCTAGACTAAAAACACATCTCTTTACTATGGCATACACATAGAACATTATCAATTTCTATTATAAATATAGTGGAAGTGGTAATAATAATAATAATAATAATAATAATAATAATACGTTTAGACCAGTCAATAAAATTATTGTAGAAATACACTATTCTCTAGGTCTGGGAGCCGCTCTAACACTGCCAGTGAGCGCAACCAACAGACCCCCCCGACATAGATACCTCCCTCCGATCCACCTGGTCCCTCCCCGCTGCCAGCAGTTAAGCCTCTATGCGCCGCTGAGTCTTCCTCCACAAAGTACACTGGGGCACCATAACAGGCACCTCCAAACCAAGTTCACCTAGTCTGGTTGCCTAGTCACCGGTTAGCTCCCCAGCCGGAGACACCACATCCAGCCCAGATATTAATCCAATACAGTCATTTTACATGAGAGAAGGGATTGGGGGCAAAGGCGGCAAAAGGGAGGGGCCAGTCAACCCAAACAACCGAGTCTATAATGACCAATGCCGACAGGACACGCCAGTCGCACCCACCAACAGCACCTAGAACAGCAGCCCGACCCAGATCATTTATATTTTATAAATTAAAGTAGGCTATACAACTTAAAATATTTATATGTAATGTTTTCTGAAATGTTATTTATATAGGAGAAGAGAGGGATATCTATACCACCATTCCTACTACCAACACCAACAACAACAATAAATAGCAATAATATGCAGCTTTTACATATATTGATAATCATTGAAAAGTATAGCTTATAGAACATTATAACATATATTCATCAATCAATAAATAATTGTAGAATGATGTATTCAATAACACTCAGGGATTGCAGAAATATAATATAACATAATATAATTTGTATTTATTCACATTGAACTTTCATTATTATTAATCCATTTAATATACCAAAGAACTTAATTGAGGCATCAACTCACCAGCTAATTTTAATCAATATTTAAAGATGAGAGCAGTGGACTGAAAATTGTATTAAATTTGTATAATTGATTTTTAGTTGCTGATGTTTGTTTCTCTTTAATAATATGGTGTTTTTATACTAAGTGTTTTTAATGAATTACTAATTGTGGGAGAGATTTAGAGGTTTTAGAATTGGGGGAGGTTGTGCAATATCTTGGTTTCCAATTGTGGTTTTAATAGAATTCCTGATTTGTAGGTAATAGTAATAATGTTCTTTTGTCGTTTAATAATGTTGGTAAATTTCTGACTTAATTCTATAAATGTAGCGAAGGTGTTGCCAGTAAACAGGTGATGTAGATGTGTGATACCTTTCTCTTTCCATTTAATATTGTTTAGCGGAGTTTTATTGATGGTAAAATCAGGATTATGCCATATAGGTGAGTTGATGTGTGGTGTCAGCTCTTGTTGTGTCAATGTATTAATTTGCCACCAAGCAGTGAGAGTTGTTTTAATCATTACGTTCTTAAAAAGGTTGTTCTGTTTGATTTTTTTTGTGAGGGATGGAAGATCAGATATGGTTATTTCTTTGCATTCTGCTTGTTCTAGCTCTAGCCATGGATTTTGGGGGCTGTCACCTTTGATCCATTTGCAAAAGTATTGCAGATGGGATGCTAAGTAATAGTTTTGAAAATTTGGTGCTGCTAGACCACCCTGGGGCTTTATTTTTTTGTAGTGTTTGTAAACTTATTTTAGGATTTTTTTCCCCCAGTAGAATTAGTTAATTATTTGATTTTAATGATGTATACCATTTCTTAGTTGGTTGTACCGGGGTCATATTGAACAGATAAAGGAGTTTTGGTAGAATACACATTTTAACTGTTGCAATACGACCTATAATGGAAAGTGGTAGGTTTATCATCCATCGAGTTAAATCATCTTCTGTTGTTTTCAACAGTGGAATAAAATTGAGGTTGAACAAGTCAGAGAGGTTCTGGGATATGTTTATTCCTAAGTATGTAATATTATTAATTTTGAACGGTGTGTCCTGTATGCTCCTGTCTTGTGGTTTTATATTCAGTGGTAAAATTGTTGATTTAGTCCAGTTTATGGAGTAGTCTGATATGGTAGAATATTCGTTGATAAGTTTAATTATTTCTGTAAGTGATGTTTTAGGATTTTGTACAAATAATAGTATGTCGTCTGCGTATAAAGAAATTTTATGATTAGTGTTGTTAAAACTCACTAATCTCACTCCAAAACTATTATCATCTTGATTCAACAAGGTGCTGAAAGCATTCTTTAGAAATGTTGGCCCATATTGATAGGATAGCATCTTGCAGTTGATGGAGATTTGTGGGATGCACATCCAGGGCACGAAGCTCCCGTTCCACCACATCCCAAAGATGCTCTATTGGGTTGAGATCTGGTGACTGTGGGGGCCATTTTAGTACAGTGAACTCATTGTCATGTTCAAGAAACCAATTTGAAATGATTCGAGCTTTGTGACATGGTGCATTATCCTGCTGGAAGTAGCCATCAGAGGATGGGTACATGGTGGACATAAAGGGATGGACATGGTCAGAAACAATGCTCAGGTAGGCCGTGGCATTTAAACGATGCCCAATTGGCACTAAGGGGCCTAAAGTGTGCCAAGAAAACATCCCCCACACCATTACACCACCACCACCAGCCTGCACAGTGGTAACAAGGCATGATGGATCCATGTTCTCATTCTGTTTACGCCAAATTCTGACTCTACCATCTGAATGTCTCAACAGAAATCGAGACTCATCAGACCAGGCAACATTTTTGTCCAATTTTGGTGAGCTCGTGCAAATTGTAGCCTCTTTTTCCTATTTGTAGTGGAGATGAGTGGTACCCGGTGGGGTCTTCTGCTGTTGTAGCCCATCCGCCTCAAGGTTGTGCGTGTTGTGGCTTCACAAATGCTTTGCTGCATACCTCGGTTGTAACGAGTGGTTATTTCAGTCAAAGTTGCTCTTCTATCAGCTTGAATCAGTCGGCCCATTCTCCTCTGACCTCTAGCATCAACAAGGCATTTTCGCCCACAGGACTGCCGCATACTGGATGTTTTTCCCTTTTCACACCATTCTTTGTAAACTCTAGAAATGGTTGTGCGTGAAAATCCCAGTAACTGAGCAGATTGTGAAATACTCAGACCGGCCCGTCTGGCACCAACAACCATGCCACGCTCAAAATTGCTTAAATCACCTTTCTTTCCCATTCTGACATTCAGTTTGGAGTTCAGGAGATTGTCTTGACCAGGACCACACCCCTAAATGCATTGAAGCAACTGCCATGTGATTGGTTGATTAGATAATTGCATTAATGAGAAATTGAACAGGTGTTCCTAATAATCCTTTAGGTGAGTGTAGATACAGGGCGATAACTAGTGCATAATGTTGGGTCTTTGTTTGGTTTAAGCAGGACTGAAATTAGTGCTGTGTTCATATGAGGTGGGATAGAAGAAGTGTTTTTAATTTCTGCCGTCATTCGCAAGAATAATGGTGATATTATTCTTGCGGATAATATGAAAATTTGAAATATTGCCTTGACAACTAACTGAAATAAAACTGAAGTTGAAGTTGTTAAATTACTAAAAACTGAAGTAAAAATAAATTAAAGCTAAATAAAAACATTTGACAGGCACATGACAAAATTACTAAAACTTATACTAAAATTCAAATGAAAACTGAAAATACAAAAAAGCTATAATACTATAATAATACATAAATACTATTATATTTATATTTAAGAATGTTGTTGTAAATAAAATCATTCTAAACATTTAAAAAAAATAATCATATTAAATTGTTTTTGTTGATTAAAATAAGATGCCATTTTAGACAGTTAAATTGACAAATTAATGAATATGACATGACGAAATAATCTAAAAAGGTATTTTTGTCATAAGGTACATTTTCATTAAAAAAGAACTGTAAAAATGAACACTGATTTTACTTGCCAATACCTGTCAAATTAAATCAGCAGTTAGAACTTGGTAAATGGACAGAATGAAAGGATGAATCCAGATGTTTAATTGGTCAGTTGAAACAGCAGGTCCCCTGTAGACCCAAGGCTTTGGCAACCGGTCAGAGCTACAGATGGACAGCTAATTACACTTTCTAGAATAACTGTGGCCTCAGTGTAAGAACTCAGGTGGGATACCATACAGTTCCCAAAAAGACTCGTAATGAGCTTTCAACCTAGACAGAACAGAGTTCAACTGCCTTGATTTACTTTTGAATTGAATCTACAAGAGGGAGAAATTAGAAACATGAGTGTAAAAACATCTTGTCGAATGCTCCCAGAGGTGGATGAAGGACAAAGAACATTAATTTTCATGTTGTTGCAACATGTCAACCACAACAGGCTCCAAAGTGCTATTTTGAAAAGCTCCACTCAGGAGCAAGGATTCCCGAAGTTGACGGGACTTTTCTCCAGAATCTCTCTTGCTAAAATTGCAGAGGAAAAACCGTGAAGAATGCTTGGATTACTGGACAGGATCTGGTCAGTTCCCAGACCATTCAAAAGGCCAAGCTCAGAGCCAGTTTTAAGGCCGTGGGTGAGTTCATGAAGAGGTTGTCCATTTAAATCTAGGGACAAGAGATTATTATCTGACCTTCGTTTTTACTTAAATTAGCGTTTCCACTTTACACAGAAGACGAGTCATTGTCTACTCACTTTCAATCACTTGCTTTCAACTTTCTTTTTTGACTTCTCGCTATTCAGTCATGTTCGCAAACATGTTTCTATCCAACTGTGCAGCCCATCATGTGTACCTGAGGGGGTAACAGATTTCCCGTATGCAACCTTATCGGACAGTCGTGCTATTCAGCCAGCGCATCCTCTGGCCTCATCCCAAAGAAAGAGAGAGGGGAAAAAAGGATGGTTTGACATTCCTCTCTTCATCTCCCTTTTGTCTCTGGTCCTCCTTTTCAAAAAGAGAGACTATTTTTGTCTGGGATTCCCTCCAAACCGCACTCAAAGTCAGGTCTCTGGAAAGCAAACTAGAGATGGGGCTTGAGCTGCAGAAAGATGATGGGAGAAAGATGGGGTCAGGTGATTCAACATGTAGAATTAAAGGTGCCCTGCCACACAAAACCGTTTTTACTTGTATTTTTTGAAATATGTTAGGTCCATATGTGTTTGTGTTATGTCGTGAATGTGAAAATGAACTGCTACCTCCTCTGTCAGCTCTAGCCACTGAAAAGAAATAAGCGGAGAAATCAGGCTGATTACAAAAGCTGGTCAGTCTGACGTGGTGTTGCCTGAGCTCATTACTATTCATGAGCTCGCCCCAGTGTTAATTTTAACAGCAAATTTTGATTTCGTTTTAGTCATAGTCTTTTGACTAAAATGCCATTTAGTTTTAGTCATATTTTAGTCACCTGAATTGTTTTTAGTTTTAGTCTCGTTTTAGTCGACTAAATCTACAGTAGATTTAGTCAAATAAAATCTAATGAGTTTAGTTAAATTGTAATGCATTAATTGTGCATTTACATAACCGACTGTTACTTGAATACATGTCAAAACTGACATTTTGACATAATTGTGTTTTTGACAAAAAATACACGAAAGAGAGCTCAATCCACTTTTTTTGTTTGTTTTTTAAAAACATCTATAGTTTTTATGTTTTAGTTTTTTAGTTAGTATATCAGGTTAAGCTAAAGCTTCAAATAAGTTTAAGTTTATTTATTTATTTATTTATTTTAATTTCAGCTAACATTTATTTAATTTCAAGTAATGAATATTTTTAATAGTTTTAGTTAACTATTATAACCCTGATACTTTATTGAATAATATGTGTCAAATACTGTTCTTAGTCGTTCCTCCTGACTATGAATTAAATGGGAATGAAATTAAATACAGTTTATTGTGTAACCAAAAACGTATATATAATGCGTGACTTTTAATTATAAACAAGCTCGAAATACACATTGACTCTTATTTTGAAATGTCAGCGCCTTACTATTGCAGTGGCAGCTGCTCGTTCAAATTCAGATGAGGGAGATAAAATATGCATTGTTATAACCGTCTAAACATATTACTATATAAACATTGTAAAGTAAACATTGTCATTATTCCTGAGCATTAGTTCATAAACAATTACCTGGCATAAATGTGCGCTATTCATTGATTGCGACCTGCTCTGAAGCAGCCTGATGAGCTGTTGCGTGAGCCTGGAGAATGCACAACAGTGCCGCATTTTCCCGCGGTTAGATCAGCACATTACAATTCAAATGTGCACATCTATTACACAGGACATCAGTACTGACAGGATCTCTTCCCTAATTGTCCCTCCCTAACATTTTCGTCTCGTTTTTATTTGTTGACGAAAATGACAGTAGATTTTCGTCATAGCTTTTGTCATCCAAAACTGGTTTTTATTTAGTTATCGTCTCGTTTTCGTCAGTGAAAAAAGGTTGACGAAAATTACTCGTCAACGAAATTAACACTGGCTCGTTCGCTGGCGGAAGTCCGCATTTGGTCCGCTTTGTAACGTTCCGAGGACATTTGTCCAGGCCAGTTTGCGAACGTCCCTATTGCGTCCCTCGCCTGCCATTTCCATAACAACACTTGCAAAATCCAGTCGCCCATGCATTGCCTTTTATCATCAGACCTGACACCTTGTAACTCAGACAAACGAAAAATTTAACTAAAATAAACCCATATTGGATTTAAAAGGGGATTTGTTTATTCCTTAAAATAAATTAACTGTGATAATGGAAAGTTTATGCAAAAACCATAGTTTTTGTTTTGTAGATTGACATTTTAGTGCAAATAAACTAGGCCTATAGTAAAAATATGATATGAATGAATTGGCCTCAGTTAATGTTACAAATAACTTTCCTGTTACTTAGTAACTTATCAGTATCACTAATTAAAGATGTCATCAAATCACGAGTTTGTTTTCAGCAATTATAATTTAAACATCAAAACAGGATACCCTTCAATAATATAACTGAACATAGGCTACAATTTATTATGTACTCCACATGCATGAAGAAAATAAGGTTGAATCTCAGGAGCTCTAAAAGAATGAATCGACTTCAACTGATGAATGCAGCCAATGAAAACGTGAAGAATGAAAAAGCACATTGCTGGAAAGAAAGTGGAAAATAACACAGGTAAGACAAATAACATTCTCCTACCCATTTACCTGTCAAACTGTTGGTCAGGTGAAGGCGAAAGGTTTTATTCAAGAAAAGTTATTTTTAGGAAAAATATTATTTTAGTTACTGCACTTAAGACTTATAGCACATGCAGTTCAAATAACAAAAAAACAAACAAACAAACAAACAAAAAAACAAGTGAAATATAGCCACACTGGGAGATAAAAGCGAGTATCGATCAAATGCACCTGACCGAGTGACGTCATTCTTTAAGGTTCGCGCAGCATGTATCCATGGCAACGCTTAGCTGCGTAGAGACAGTAACGGTCCTGCCGGATTTCCTCAGAGGCGGCTTTGAGTTCTCTTTCGTCGGTCGAAAAGGTATTTATAATTTTAGATTAGTAGACATTAGCTACAATAACCACTGTTCATCTTGTAATGTTTAAAATATGAACATTTTACCTTTAAAACGTTTGCTGAAGTTTTCCGTCCTGTAGTAGCCTACAGCTGCTAACCGTTATGCTAACACTTCGAAGCTATATGTTAAGTTGAAATGAGACGACATTATCTGATATTGACAAATATAGGGCTTAAATATGAACTTTCCAAAGTAAATACACACTGAGGCAAAAGACAAAAGCCCAAATTGGGACGGCCTAACGTTATTTTCCAATGTGCGCTAAATATAGGCTAATTTGGACCATGGTCTAACTAAATCAAAAGTCTTTTTTTTTCAATGGACAAACGATGATACTAGACATAAAATCATAACACTACTGAATGTGTTAATTTTGTTGTTTTAGGTTAGAAGCCAACGGGAAGAATTGCCATCGGACTAACCCCACAGCTGACAACCAGAGACGCGCGCCCGCACACAGCTACCTGCGCGTTTCCGCGCGCGGAAAGAGCACATGTAATCTTTACAATTGTTCAATTAAAATAAATGCACGTTGTTCCTCACAATTCCTAGGTGTCTGTTTTCTTTGGTTTGCAGAAATGTAAAATAAAACGCGGTTAAAGTGAAAGTCCCTTAAACGTCCCGAATGGCCGCTGGACGTCCTGTGAACGTCCGTAGGACGTCTTTGAGGACGTCCGCAGAGGCCATTTAGGGGACGTTCTGGGGACCTTTTTTGTTAGCTGGGCTTCCGCTGGCAAAATGAATAGTTCGCCACACAGATAGAACTTGACCGTTTCAGGTGTTGCGTGGCAACGTCTTACTAGCTGACTTTCACTTTCAATTAAATTCCATTGCAATAAGCGAACGGAATTCTTGCAAACGTTGAGAAGGCCCATTCATGTGAATGGAACTTTCTGCAGCACTCTGAAGAGTCCTGTAATAAGCTATAAAAACATGCTGTAATTATCATTTCAAATGGCAAAACTACCAGACTCAAACCATCTTTGCTTCTGTAATGCCAAAATTACAAGTAGGCTATTTGTCTTTGAATGTCTATCTAAGGCAGTCGCCATGTCTCCAAATGCAGGCATAGCCCTTTTTGTCATATAAACACATTTGGCCACTAGCCAATAGTGTAATGTTTTAAAAGTGAAAATGTCAGAAGACAGTTGCCACGAATACATTTTATAACTTTTCGGCTAAATGAGCTGGTTGCGGTTCTTGTGGCGCTTCTGTCTCCTCTTCAGATTCAGTGTCATATATATATAAATGGTAATATACCTGAAGAGGCCATTTCTGCAGCGATTCCAGACGATAGTAAACAAAGTTCCTCTACTTGTTGCGCTGGGTAAAGGATGCTGATAGCCAGGCGTTCATTGGCTAGCTGTTAGCCAATCAGAGTCGAGCAGCTTAGCTCGTTGAATATTAATGAGAACTGGCGCAAATCGAGCTGAGTCTTCCTGCAGGCTTTCTATACCACGCTAGAATGGCTTGAAACAAGGTAACCAAGGCATTTTTTCCACAAAAAATGTTAGAGTCCATGGTAGAACTTCAGACATTACCACAAAAGTCATGAAATACGTGTGGCAGGGCACCTTTAGGACTTCACAAGGCTGTTACACATGAAAGGGAAAATAAAAAAGAAACATAGAAGCCTCAAATGTAAACATTTACCACCTTTCAACAGAAAAAAAATATAAACGGCTAATGTACTGGACAATGGACATGCTTTAGCTACTGGTATCTCAAATATCTTTTTTTTTTTAATTAAAGATCAGGACATGATGCAGGCTGAATTCCAATTTAAATCTCCCACGTGAGCTTGGTGAGCTGTAGTATGTGTGCTAACCACTAGAGCAGACTGTATTTGTCCATTTGTATTTGTCAGATCTGCTCTCTCTGATGCTTATCTAAAATCTGTACTGATGGATCTAGCAGATGTACAAATGCCCTCATAGGCTTTGAAATAAAGCCTTATCTCTCAACAAAGACTTGTTAGACACCAATACAAAACATTATATATGTCTTCAGTGTTACATGATCCTTCAAAAATCATTCTAATATGCTGTTCCCTTTCAAAAGCTACTTTCGATGCTGCATACTCACGCATTGGGACAACATCTTTGTTTGACCGGTTGTGAAGCATGTGTGGCAAACACGCCAAGAACTTGGCTTAAATAACCTCTGACAATGACGTCATTGGAATGCGCACTCGTGAGAGGCTATAAATAGATGTGAAACAGGTGCGCCTTCAGGTTTCTTTGTCTTCAGAGACCGCATTGTGTGCTGTGTGTGCTACCTCTCTGTTCCATCCCTATGTCAGGAGTTAGAATTGTTAGGCAGGAGTTTAGCCTTTTTTTTAGCCTCACGGCCCATCTATGAGGATATATCAATAACGTGGAGGGAACTGAGCAGACGGGAGATTCCTTTTTTCTCTCGTTCCTATGATTGTGTGCAAACGAAATTCTATGAAATTATGTGTGTTTGCAAGCTATGATTTTATGATTATTTTTACTTTGATATTTCTGGTTGATAATTCGCTGCATGTAATTTTGAGGAATTAAATGATAAATACTCATCTGATTTTGAGAAGTTAGATGCTTGTATTAATGTACTATATTCAGCCTTTCATCCAGACCATGTTTACTTATCTGGTTGATCTTTGGCTGCATTTATTTCTGAGGAATAGTGGAATAGCAATCTTTAAAAACGCCACCTCCAAGCACTCCTCCTGTAATGATAAAGCGCATTAGGAGCTACTAGAGGTGGTGACTCGTGCAGTGGCCAATGAGAGTAGACCTCCATGACGAGTTAACTTGGGTCCCACTCTAGGCGCGTGTTGTCGTCGTCATTGGCAGTGTGGAAACTACTGCCAAGTATCTCTCCTTGGGTCTTATAGACAGTAGAAAGGGGTTACGATTTTAGATCTTCGCTGTCTGAACCATTCTCTCAGAACATACAAGTTCCAGATGCTAACTATCAAAATGATTGTATCTCAGATCCAACACAATGATTGGTTTATCACAATCAATCTCAAGGACACACATTTTCATATAGAAACCATATAGGTTTGCTTTCGGGGGCGAAGCTTACCAATATCGGGTCCTTCCGTTTGGCCTAGCCTTTTTCACCTTGCACATACATGACTCTAGGGGATCCGCATTCTAAATTATATAGACGACTGACTGATTTTGGCCCAGTCTCGAGCTTGAACTTCAACATCAGGATGTCGTCCTCACTCATCTTATATCTCTGGGGTTGAGACTCAACACCAAGAAAATCGTTCTCTCTTCTGCCCAGAGAACAACATATTTAGGGGTTGTATGGGACTCGGTTACCATGAGGGCACAGCTGTCTCCTGCACGTCAAGTCCATTTTAAACACCCTGAAAAATGTCAGGTTAGGTCAGGAAATTACTTTCCAGCACTTCCAAAGAATTCTAGGTCTTATGGGAGCTGCGTTCTTGGTGATACCTATGGGCTTTTTGCACATGAGACCGTTTCAGTTGTGGCTCAGAGCCAGGGGATTTCATCCAAGGGCCAATCCCCAGAGGCAAATAAGGGTTACACACCACAGGCTTCGTATCCTTTCTATGTGAGTTCAGACTCCGGTTCCTCACCTTGGGTCCCACTCTAGGCGTGTGTTGTCGTCGCAAGATGCAAACGACAGACGCTTCCCGTACAGGCTGGGGTGTGGTCTTAGATGGCTGTCCAGCTCAAGGGATCTAGAGAGGTCATCATCTCAGTTGGGACATCAATTGCCTCAAATTGATGGCTGTTTTTCTGGCCCTGAAGTATTCCCTCCAGCAGTTAAGGGGCTAACATGACCTAGTGCGGGTGGACAACACTATGATAGTTGCCTACATAAATCGCCATGGCGGACTGCGTTTGCGCCATCTAAACAGTCTAGTGCAGCAGGTTCTGCTTTGGGTCAGGACAAGTTCCTGTCCCTCAGGGCGATTTACATTCCTGGGCATTGGAATGTGGGAGCAGACTTACGGTCCATCCATGGCCCAGACTGCATTTTTATGTGTTTCCATCAATCGCCGTGCTCCCGGGGTTCCTGGCCAAGCACCTTGTTGGCAGACCAGAGTTTGGTTCTCTGAGATAATATCCCTTCGACAACTCGCCCTGCAAGTTTTCAAACAGGAAGGATCTTCTGTCTCAGGTGCAGGGGACAATATTTCATCCCCGGCCCAAGCTTTGGAACCTTCATGTTTGGCCCCTGAGGGGGAACAACTGAGAGATGCTGGGCTCCCAGCAGTGCCAGGGCTCCCTCCACAAGAAGAATCTATGCCCTTAAATGGGGTGTGCAGACCCAGTTCACTGGCAGATTGTTTGAGTGCTAGAGTTTCTGCAGGAAAAGTTATCAGCAGGCACCTCTCCCGCAACTCTCAGGGTATTTGTGGCCGCCATATCAATTTGCCATGCCCTGATTGATGGGGCTCCAGTGGGGAAGCACCCTTTGATAGCCTGCTTCATCCGTGGAGCTAGGCGGCTGAGGCCTCCTGTTAGATTGAAGTTCCCTTCATGGGACTTAGCCATAGCCCTTGAGGGGCTAGTCGAGACACCTTTTGAACACGAGTTAGCGCCTGTCAAGCTTCTGACTTTAAAGATGTTTTTTCTCATGTTGATTGCTTTGCTAAAGAGAACTGGAGATTTGCAGGCTCTGTCGATTTTGCCATCCTGCTTAGACTTTGCCCCTGGACTTGTCAAAACTATTTTGCACCCCCACCCTGACTATCTTCCTAAAGTTCCATTCTCGACCGTGCATCCTTTCATTCTTGAGGCCTTCTGTTCTCTGCTGTTCACTACGCCAGAGCAGGAAAAACTCCACCTACTGTGTCCAGTTCATGCTCTCCAGACTGGCGTAAGTCAGAGCAACTTTTAATTTGGTAATGGGGGTCGCAACCAGGGGGCGGCCGCAACCAAACAAACGATGTCACACTGGGTGAGGGATGAAATTGCTCTAGCCTGAGAGACGCGCAGTCAAGCTTCGCCTCTAGGAGTTAGGGCTCATTCCACCAGGGAGGTTGCATCCTCCAGGGCTTTGGCAAGAGGTGCCCCCTTGCAGCAAGTATGTGATGCGGCTAGGCTGGACCTCTCCGCACACATTCATCAGATTTTATAGTTTGGATGTTTATGCTACTGCAGGCTCACATGTCGACATCCCAAGTTCATGTCTGAGACCACTCCAGTATTTCTGAGCACACACAACACAATTGTCACACACTACACAATTGGGACCAGACACTTCCCAGTGCGGTGGCGTTGGTTTTCTCGTTCCCAATGCGTATGAGTATGCAGCATCGAGAGTAGCTTTTGAAAGGGAATGTCTCGGGTTACTTGACTGTAACCCTGTTCCCTGAAAAAGCGGGAACGAGATGCTGCGCCTCAATGCCACACTGGGGCCGTGTCCTGACAACTCTTTAGACTAAGTGATACCCTGAAGGCGCACCTGTTTCACGTCTATTTATAGCCTCTCACGAGCGCGCATTCCAATGACGTCATCGTCAGTAGTTATTTAAGTCAAGTTTTAGCAGTTTGTTGTGCTGCTTAATATTTTTGTAGAAACCATATTTTTGATGAATAGAAAGTTTAAAAGAACAACATTTATTTGAAATAGAAATCTTTGTAATATAAATGTCTTTACTGTCACTTTTGATCAGATTTAATGTGTCCTTTATAAGTAAAATTATTCATTTCTTTCTGTAAAAAATCTGTATATTTATGAGACGACGATGGTGTCGGAGTGCAACTAATTCTAGGCTCAAGGTCCTTTGCCGAACCTGTTCCCCTCTCTCTGCCCATGCGTTCCTGTCTGATCTGTGCTATCCAATAAAGGAATAATAAGACCAATTTATTTTTTTAAAAGACAGTTGACGGTTATGTAACAATGCTAGGGCAACCAAAGACAATTCACATTTTGTGTATTAAACCTCATCAGATTTCAGTACAAAAATTACTAGGGCTGCAACAACTAGTCGATAAAATCGATAATAATCGATAATGAAAATCATCGATAACGATTCTCATTATCGATTAGTCAGGTCTGCCCTCTGTGCACGATAAGCTTCCACCAGTCGTGCCAAATTACAGCACTGAATAACGCATTTTTATGGACAAAATGTGCATCTAGAAATAGTGGAGTGAAAACAGAGTGAGCTGATGCAGGAAAGGTACGTGATCCAAGCGACCAAAACATGAGAATTCTTTATTTCAAGCTTCAAACGAATGCATTAACGTTTAACATACCCTGTCATGCGCTTTGACAGATGTGTGTGTGCGTCCTCAGCGCAAAACGTTCATTTTACAGGTTATATCCACTGATCTATAGAGAACAGTAGTTATATCCTCATCTGTAAATGTTACTAATTCACGCGAGTATTTCCATTTTGCATGAAAGCGTGTCCTTACAGTCTGCATTAAGCTTCAAACTTCACTAAACGAGCGGTGGTGCGGAGGCCGCGCGCATGCACGTCAAACAGACAGAACGCAGTCGAGAGGGAGACCGTTAATATTCAGCGCAAAAACATTCATTTAGCTGAAATATCTGCTGTTGGACGCTACATTTAGGTTTAAAAGTCAACATGTAATTCAAGTATTTTATGAGAGTATTAACTGTAAGGGATAACAGCGTGTAACTGAATATAAATGTAAGACATTTCTACAGGATAAAGAAATGACAGTAACAGGATACTGTGTCCAGAGTGAATGTGTGTGTGTTCCTGCAGAACATTCCTATTATCTGCTAACACTGAGTTTGTGTTTTTGTTTTTCTTTAATATCATTTTAATGTAGGGATTTAAACTCCTTTTGCTTAGTAACTTTTTTTGCACATAATGTATAGCACAAACATACCCTTACGAAAATTAACCATGGTTTTATTATAATAAAACCATGTTTTTGATTACCATTTGTATAACCACACAAATACTATAGTTAAACTATGGATTTGAAGCAAAAAAAATGGTTAATTTGTGGTTTCCATTAAATAACTAAAATAACCCTATTATTTATTCATTATTATTATTATTGTTTGTTTTGTTCGATGTAAAACCATGGTTAATTTATGTAATGGTAGATATATTCACTATGTATGTGTTCATAGCACTCAGCTGACACGTTTGTTTGAAGGACAGCATTGGGCAGGATGTGGAATAGTGTGTTTTGTCAATAAAATACAAAATGGGCTTTTTATCCGATTAATCGAAAAAATTATCGGCCGACTAATCGATTATCAAAATAATCGTTAATTGCAGCCCTAAAAATTACAAATAAATTCCTGAAAGTAAACCCCCTGAAAGTTAGTGAATAATTCCCATACAGGGAAATACAGGGGTTACAGAGTTTTTTTTTCTCGCATTGATGCCTTTTGATATCACTTCGGTCTCTCTTTGTGTGGTCGGTTTTGAATGCATCAACCTTTCAGTGAACCTACAGAGTCGCACCTCAGTTTCCCATGTTCAGCAAAGTGTATCACACACACACCTCTTGTCCTTCTGATACGTGTATGTATGTGCGTGTGTCTTTCTCTAACGTGAGGGAAAAGTAAAAGGTATGCCACCACAGAGAATCCGATAGTGCAGTACAAAAGGAAAATTGAGGGAGAGATAGAAGACAGGAGAGAGATACAGGGCGTGGAGTCAGGGGAGAGGGAGAGAAAAGAAAGTGAAGGCTCAAAAGCATGAGGGTCAGAGAGATAGACAGAAAGAAAGACAGGAGAGATGAATGAACAGTAGAAAGGCGTCTGGGGTCTTAGCGGCCTTGAGTAGCTCTCTGTCTCCGAGCCCAATTAAGGGCACAAAGATAAACCGGTGCTTCTTTTGTAGAAAAAGAGGGAGGGCAAAAGAGGGGGGAGAGAAGAAGAAGAGGAAGGATCTTTTTACAGTCTGGAGACAGTTTTTATCTGCTAACTACCCCACTTTCTAAAACAGCCCCATTTGCTGTTGGCCTCCCCTTCCATTCAGCGTCTTTCTCTCTCTTTCACTTTTTGGGCCAAAGTGTTTGTCTCCACATGCCCGCGGTCCTCTCGCTGGCTCTGGTTACTCTTTAAAGGGCAGTGGGAGAGAAAGGAAGAACACGGTAGCAAGAGCTTAGAGGATAATACAACCACTTAAACCCTGTGAATGAAAGAGAGAGATGTGCACAGGAGACACAGTGACCTCTGACCCTGTTTCTTTCACTCATTTCTTCCACAATCAACTTTGTCTTTTGAACCATGCATTCACATTTTGCCCAAATAAATTATTCAGTGCGATTAATTATGATGTTTATCTTCTTTTATTTCCAATAATTAATGCAATTTCAGTTATCTGTAAACCATAAATGGCTCAAGATAAATGACACCACAATTCAACTCTTTCTCTTCAGTGTGACGAACAAGTTGATGATTATGCAAGGGACAAAAGGCATAGTAAGCAATGTCCCAGATTGAGGAATTACATCTATATTTATGAAAACAATGGACATGACAGAAGCACAAAAGACTACATTAGCGCCATCTCATGGTATTGAGGAGGAACAAAGGTGAACTGCAGGAACTGCACGAAGGTGTGCTTTGAGAACAGTGAATATGAAGGAGAACTCAGATTTAATTAAGGAATTACTGAAGGTTTTTCTTTGGAAAATCAGTCAGAAAGTGTTTATTGTATCTAGTTTAGATAATTGATTTCAAAAATTTGTTTGAAAGGCATATTCTTCATTTATACTATTTTATGTAAACATTAAGAGTAACTAGGTACACTACAAACATTTTAAAAGAGTGAAATAATTGTCTTTATGTGCTGTACAAAACTAATCACTACAAATCTAAACAATAGCTTTTCTGCTTTCAAAACTATTTACAGGCTTGGTTTAATGGCAGTTACAGTCATTTATCATACTTGAACAAATACATTCAGTGGTTAAATTGAGGTTTATGTTTATATCCTTGCTTTACTGGGTGTAATTTGTACTGTTTAGAGGTGCATGTGTGTTGAAAAAAAGTGTGGCGCCTTGTAAAGGCTAATGAAAGTCAATTAAAACATTCAGTTTGATTACATCGAAGCTGTAAAGTTTATGGGGTGGCCACTGGACAAGCTAGCTAAGTAATATAACACACCAGAGAATGGCACTGAAAGTCAACAGCACTAGAAATACAGCAACAGATAACATTACATTTTTGAACAGATAATATTTACATATAAACTGCCTACATATTTAAAATCCATCAAAGAAAGCAACAGTGTTGGAATAAGTTTACGTTATTAGTCAGATTACTTTATTCTAGAAATTTCTTTCTGAAGTAACAAAGACTGTAAAAAGTTTCTTTAATTCCCCCACAAAAAAAACTATTGGCAAATACATATTGCTATTATAGATTTTAAAATATATTTACATAAATATCATTTCAATACATTTTAGTTTTCTCATATATAATATGACATTTTTATATATTTTTCAATCTAAAATTATTGATATAGTCATAGAGTATACAATTTATATATAAAATTATTTACATAGTTATACAGTATAAATATACAATTTATATATAATATTATTTATATAGTTAAATATATTTATATATATTAAATAAAAATACATTTTGCACTTGCACAAACCTTATTGGTTCTTGTGGAAGCTCAAACGTGCTGCATAACGCGAGAACAAACCTCATTAGTTCTTGCGGAAGCTCAAAAGTGCTGCGTAACACATGAGAATGAACCTCATTGGTTCTCGCACATCAAGCAAACATGCCTGAGCTTCCGTTTACCACAACTGATGTATGAGTTGTTGAATGTTTATATCTTCATTTGTGTTTCGAAAAGTCTTAGGGGTTTGGAACGATATGAGGGTGAATAAATGATATCAGAATTTTCTTTTTAGGTGAACAAACCCTTTAAGCCGTGCTGTTTACAACATATATTTAGCATAAATTTGTATATATACTTTTTGCTGTATGGTTAACACCACAAAACTGCACTGCTTTGTGACTGACAGGATTACATGAACATGCTCCTCCCAAACATTGATTTATACATAAAAAATGTCCTGACAAATCAGGTTCAAAACCTCCCCCTTCACCATAACATATGCAACAAAACTAGATTGCTATAATGTTGTTGCGTACAAACCATTAAGCCGTTAAGCCAAGCACAGCACAATCATTCTGGAGGATATATAGAGAATCAACCAACTGCCGGAGAGAAGTAGTGCAAACATTCTAGACAGATACAAGACAGAAGCGCAGATGTAAGCATATGAAACATTACTGCACCGATAGAAATAACACATCCACACGTGGTCGGGTGTGACACTTGTTAAATGTCCTCTGGAGCGAGCCTCTGGCTTATTTGTTTACAAGATGAGCTCGTCAAAGCTACAGAGTAGATGTTTAAGAGGGTGGCATTCTTTGTAGTCACCCAACATTAAAACAACATTATGTTCTTACCACACAAGAATTTTTATACTCACCCATAAAAGAGGTCAATGAAAGAGACGCCTAATTCCTGCACACAAAAACACACACACACTTATTCATGTATCCACCAAAAATCTTGTGTCTTTATGTAGACATTCAACAAACAAATATACACACACTAGATATATACTAACTGATCTCAATTCTTGACCAACATTTGGAAAAGTGATAGTTAATGTGAATTTATCTTTGATATTTATTTTAACTGTTCAGATGAAGGTCTAACAATGGCTCTAATGATGTGTGTGTGAGCACATATGTGTATTAATAAAGCTGAAAAAAATGACTCATTACATCTCTGTACACTTGCTTGTTCATTAATTCTTTCATACCTTCCTTCATTTGGTCGTTCACACATTGGTTCCAGGTGTGAGAGGCAGGGCTGAATGTGGGCTAAGGTATGAGAATGTACTTAGTCAAGAATGTGTCTGCATATGTGTACATGTGTGTGAGGAGTCAAATAAATACCATACACTGCGGGGGCCAGTTTTTGTGGGTACCAGGGTGTTTTTTAGCCCAAGAAAAGGCATCTGTACTGAGCTTAATTGCCCCTCACGCCCTGAGGGAACCTAGTATCCAATGTGGACATAGTTTGGGGGTCTGGAGGGGGGTGTACAGTGTGGAGACACAGAGGGCGGTACTTCCGTTGGCCCCTGTAGTCTACCAGAGGGGGATCAGTGTGGGATGTCTGTTCAGGCATTGGGCCCCTGCTTCTGAATACCCCACTGCTACATAGCCTAAGGGTTCAGTGACACCTGGCTAGTGAAGAGAAATATGCGGTTATACGGGTGTACACACCAGAAATCTGCTCTAGATGCTGTTTAGACTGACTCGGGTACTTTGTCTCTTACCATGTGCTCACACACTACACCTCATACAACCTATAATCGAACAACACTGATAAAACATGAATGCTAATCGTAAGGAATTTAATGATTACAAATCCGGTTGCGATCCCTCTTAATGATTCTTTTGTGGAAACATTTTTTGGAGACAAAAAAAAAAAAAAAGCAATTCCATTGGCAAAAGATGAGATCATTTATTATTAGAATTTATAATATTAGTTCACTTTAAAATGAAAATTACCCCATGATTTACTCACCCTCAAGACATCCTAGGTGTATATGACTTTCTTCTTTCTGATGAACACAATCAGAGTTATATTAATAAATATCCTGACGCTTCCACGCTTTATAAATGGGGCCCACGAGTTTGAAGCTCAAAAAAGTGCATCCATCCATCATAAACATACTCCACACGGCTCCGAGGGTTAATAAAGGCCTTCTGAAGCGAAGCGATGCGTTTGTGTAAGAAAAATATCCATATTTAACACGTTATAAAGTAAAATATCTAGCTTCCGCCAGACCGCCTTCCGTATTCAACTTGCAAAAAAAGCGTAACTGACGCGACGTATAATGTAGGACGTAGCGTAAGCGTTTCGAACTGGGAGAGGCGTTACACTTTCTTCATGAGGTGAATATGGAAAGCGGTCTGGCGGAAGCTAGATATTTTACTGTAAATTATGTATCAATAATCAGTGTAGGAACAAGTACTCCAATTTTTTTAGTATGGTGTTCTGTCCTGATTATTGAAAGATCTCAGGTATGAGAAACATTACAGATTGTCATTCATTTCCACTATTCCACTATAACACTGAATAAGAGTGTCACAGTAAATCTCTCAACATTGTCAGACTTGCAGGACAAAATAAAACTGGCAGTGCATGTGAACCTCTGCTCCTGAGAAACATTGGGAACTGTATGGGTTTTTCTCTCCCTTTTTATCAGCGTGCAGTACACACACCGCAAGATCCCACACCCCTGCTCTTGTGCTCTGGATCTCAAACTTTTTCCAGCGCCGGTGGCTTAACATCCCCGGCAGCGATGTCTCCAAGGCACCGTTTGAATGTCCCCTTTGTTCAAAATTCCCAGTTCCATTTACTTACAGTACACACAGACAGAGACACGCATATATATATATATATATACACACACACACACACACACAAGAACAATTATGAGTTTATGTCGAGGCTTAACCTGACGTGGAGAAAAATAGATCTAGAGCATCAAAGCATCATACTTTAAGAAAAAGCCATAGATGTTTAGGAAACCAATCATGCAAGACAAATAAAGTGGAGCTATAATATTTTCTCTGGCTGGTTTGGTGGAAATAGATTATGTTGGACGTGTATGATGTAGACAACAAATAGAGATTTGTACTCGAGCCTTTTACTGTCTCTCTATTGTAGTGTGCTTAGATCCGCTGGTGTTCATGGTGTGCCCACAGGTGTGCCCACAAATGTTGTGGTTAAACCCAGTCACGCAGTTTATAAGACATATTAGTGGACAAATGATCAATGTGCTTATAATAGCACATATGGCATTGTCTGTTCTTTTTGGATGTGCTTTAGAAACATAATTAAATGTTTCTAGGGGATGTGCTGATATTAAAATTCTGGCCAATACCAATAAGCCAATAATTATGTTCTTCCAATGTTCTAAATAAAGTGTTGTATAATTTTCTCTAAATAAATGAAAAATAAAACACTAAAAATTTAAATCAAAATTTAGGCATCACAGCATTATACTGTACAGTATGAAAAATTGATATTCAGTTGATCAAGATTACATTTAACAGTGTATTTTAAAGATTAACTTAAATGTAAAAATAGGGGAAATGAGCATGCACAATTAAATACTTAATATCAACTTATAACTGATATAATACCAATCCCTTGAAGATTCATAAACATTTTACATAACCCATTAAACTGCAAAGATTTAAGGTTACACTAACGTCAGATCATGTTGCTGCTTTGGATGTGTGACAGCCTTCTGCAAGACATTCCCACACAGAATATCAATAATATCAATCAATAACTGCTATTCATGTTATTTTTCATCAGGTCCTACACCTATTAATTTCCCAAAAGGCATTTGAATCAAGATGCTCTGCCATCAAAGCCAAGACAGGTCATCCATCTGACTGACTTAATTCATCATATCTAATTAAACGTTGCCATGACAACCTAATGGACAAATCCAACTGGATGTACCCGGCTGCTGGATACAGTACACAGATACTGATGATATTCATCAATGCAAAGATAGGTATGACTGTCTCTTGGCACATGGAGGGTGAAATCACACCGTGTTCTGGTTTCAAGCCTTCATAAAAACATACTAGAGAATATCTTTTGAAAAATTATGTGAGTTCACGTCACTGTGTGTGTTCATGTGTGGTGAAATAATTGTATGAGAGTGGTGAGAAACAGTACAAAGACACTGCAGTTATTTTAGACAGAAAAGAGTGATAGGAAAAAATTGGCCAGACGTCGCTCTTTCTGAACCAAGCACCGCTGGATCTGTATTTTCTTTCAGACTCATCTTCTTCTAATCATTTCAGATCTACAACAGGAGAATATCTGAGTGCAGGTAAGTGAGAGAAATTTTCATCAGTGAATTTTAGATTTAAACCCCAAGATCAAGGGTTTGGGTTTAAATGTTTTTGTACATATCTGGGTGTGCAAGAGAGATGGAAAGCATATGAAAGTCATAGTTAAATCTCATTTCCAGGCCTGTCTTTATGTTACACTTGGGGGGGTTCGGGGGAGAACTACTTTCACTTTCTTTGTTTTTTTGTTGTTCTGTGATGGCTGCGATTTACAACATGGCAGCTCTGAGTTTGTTTTGCTGTGCTGTTGTATTGGTTACTGGCAATGGTGGCTCAGTGAAATTGAATAAAAGGGCCACTTGTGGTTCTCTTTACAAAGCGTGTTGCTGTTCGGGCTTAATTTATAGCTACAGACCTCTAGTGTTGTAAGGAAGTCAACATATTAGATATATGCCATTTGGTGATCTCTATAACGCTGAATTATTTGCGGTCTATGGGGACTAAGATTAGCAAGTTTATTTCTGAATATTAAATTGTGCTGAAACACAGGCCTTAATATATTTTCTAGTTAAACTTTTTGAAAATGCAAGTCACTTAGGTCAAAAACATCAATTACATCAATTACACCAGCCCACAACAGTAATGGTGGCTCCTTATGTAATATGTTATTGCCTTCGTTGCCAGGTTAGGATTGCCAAGTGCTGCCAGGTCTTTCCTTCAAAAATGATCTTTCATCTCAGGGGACAGCTTGGTTGGAGAAAGGTTACATAAATAGGTTAAGTATGAATAAAATTAAACATTAGCTTTAACAAGGCCTCATTCAACGGTGTCAAGATTTTTTTGGAACCAAGAGGGGAAAGAGTCAACAGCCTTGAGTAACACGGCAGCTCTGGGCTACACGGCAGAGAGTCCGGGTCTGGTCTCCAGTCTCCACTAGGTCAAGGTAATCATATCCACATATGATTTTGATCTGAATCTGGCAAAAAGATGACATAAGAAAGGATTAAGAGAAAAGACTACTTTCTTTTGACTCAAGATGAATTGAAGGAGGATGGCTGTCATGGTAACCCCAGGAAACAAACATGAACTGAACTCTCTACATCTCCTAGATCTGTTAGCCGCAGTACTTTATAGTATTATATGTTGGGAGGTTTTGTTTCAAAATCTGAGAGGAACGTCCTCAATACTTCTTTTGTCCTCCAATGTGTTAAAGGTCCAAGAGAGAGAAGGAGATGAAATATGCATAAAAATGTGTTTGACAAAATAAACACTGACATTCAGCTATGCCCATATACATATACTTGTAACAACAAAAAAGGGGGTCATATCGAGAGGGAGGAAAATATAGATATTGAAATACAATGATTGATTTGATTTTTGCACAGCACAACACAACACATTATTAATGCTGTAATAATATTTGCCTTTAAATGATATACAGTGGGGAGAACAAGTATTTGATACACTGCCGATTTTGCAGGTTTGCCCACTTACAAAGCATGTAGAAGTCTGTAATTTTTATCATAGGTACACTTCAACTGTGAGTGATAGAATCTAAAACAAAAATCCAGAAAATCACATTGTATGATTTTTAAGTAATTAATTTGCATTTTATTGCATGACATAAGTATTTGATACATCAGAAAAGCAGAACTTAATATTTGGTACAGAAACCTTTGTTTGCAATTACAGAGATCATACGTTTCCTGTAGTTCTTGACCAGGTTTGCACACACTGCAGCAGGGATTTTGGCCCACTCCTCCATACAGACCTTCTCCAGATCCTTCAGGTTTCGGGGCTGATGCTGGGCAATACAGACTTTCAGCTCCCACCAAAGATTTTCTATTGGGTTCAGGTCTGGAGACTGGCTAGGCCACTCCAGGACCTTGAGATGCTTCTTACGGAGCCACTCCTTAGTTGCCCTGGCTGTGTGTTTCGGGTCGTTGTCATGCTGGAAGACACAGCCACGACCCTTCTTCAATGCTCTTACTGAGGGAAGGAGGTTGTTGGCCAAGATCTCGCGATACATGGCCCCATCCATCCTTTCCTCAATACGGTGCAGTCGTCCTGTCCCCTTTGCAGAAAAGCATCCCCAAAGAATGATGTTTCCACCTCCATGCTTCACGGTTGGGATGGTGTTCTTGGGGTTGTACTCATCCTTCTTCTTCCTCCAAACACGGCAAGTGGAGTTTAGACCAAAAAGCTCTATTTTTGTCTCCTCAGACCACATGACCTTCTCCCATTCCTCCTCTGGATCATACAGATGGTCATTGGCAAACTTCAGACGGGCCTGGACATGCGCTGGCTTGAGCAGGGGGACCTTGCGTGCACTGCAGGATTTTAATCCATGACGGCGTAGTGTGTTACTAATGGTTTTCTTTGAGACTGTGGTCCCAGCTCTCTTCAGGTCATTGACCAGGTCCTGCTGTGTAGTTCTGGGCTGATCCCTCACCTTCCTAATGATCATTGATGCCCCATGAGGTGAGATCTTGCATGGTGCCCCAGACCGAGGGAGATTGACCGTCATCTTGAACTTCTTCCATTTTCTAATAATTGCGCCAACAGTTGTTGCCTTCTCACCAAGCTGCTTGCCTATTGTCCTATAGCCCATCCCAGCCTTGTGCAGGTCTACAATTTTATCCCTGATGTCCTTACACAGCTCTCTGGTCTTGGTCATTGTGGGGAGGTTGGAGTCTGTTTGATTGAGTGTGTGGACAGGTGTCTTTTATACAGGTAACGAGTTCAAACAGGTGCAGTTAATACAGGTAATGAGTGGAGAACAGGAGGGCTTCTTAAAGAAAAACTAACAGGTCTGTGAGAGCCGGAATTCTTACTGGTTGGTAGGTGATCAAATACTTATGTCATGCAATAAAATGCAAATTAATTATTTAAAAATCATACAATGTGATTTACTGGATTTTTGTTTTAAATTCCGTCTCTCACAGTTGAAGTGTACCTATGATAAAAATTACAGACCTCTACATGCTTTGTAAGTAGGAAAACCTGCAAAATCGGCAGTGTATCAAATACTTGTTCTCCCCACTGTAAATACAATTCTATATATAATATTATTTTAGCTGTCAGGATTATGTGTTTATTAGAAATCTAACTGAGGCCTACTTTATTAGTATTTGAAATGAGCGAAATCCTTTAAAAAACAATGATCAGTTGATATGCAAAATCAGTCTTTAATTAAGTACTTTATTGAAACACTGTTCATTCCCAGTTTTAAAGGTTCAAAAGTCATGCAAAGTTTATTCCATAATTAGCATTACAATTGCCCCCAACTGCACAGGCAAGATAAGACGTAAAAATTATTTGACCGATTCATTAAATTGCAATTAATTTTATATTTTTTAATTGAAATCATCAAATTGAAATTAACTCCAAATGAAGATTATTTAAATGCATTACTGTGGCAGTTGAAATAATTGAAAAGACAATAAAAACGTCAATATATTGTTTGTTTTATTTTTAATTGTTGGACTATATGTGCACATGCAGACTGATGCTTTTGTCATTGACCTCATGCCATGAGCATTGTGTAACATGGACAGCCCTAATTAAACACTATGCTAACATGGCTTTGACAAAGATGATGTAGCCTTTCAACTGCTTTTAACTGCTCAACCCAAAATACAACCAAAGCACCACATGCTGTGTTCCATGGCGTCGCACATCCATAAACATTTTGTGCAGCGGGGTTCATGATCGCATGTTTTCAGTGCTGATCTCATGCAGGCTGTCTGGTGGAGGCGGGCAGTGTCCTCTGGGCTGTAATGTTTCAGTTTGACCAGAAAGTATGTGGGAGCGGGAGCACTCGCCGCGGTTTCACTGCTATGGCACTCTACCACAAACCACTGGGGCGGCTGTCCAGGGCACTAGAGCCAGAGTGCTGGCAGAGGCTTTCCCCTGTGGAGCACCTCCATGTCGGGCACGCAGGCCCACGGAAGTCCTTATGCCATTGGTGGAATTCTGCCTCGAACTTACCACTTCAAAGATGAACCGAGCAGCTAAAGGACAACCTCCTAGTAAAAAAGGACAACCCCTATGTTTTCATACAGGTCATTTTACTCTCCCTGATGTCTTCCCCCACTTATTCCCTGTGTATTATTCGCCTCTCAGAGCTGAAGAGATTTTCCATGGCATTTGAACTGGAAAGAGTGGCTTCAGCCAATCCATCAAAAGAATGTGGTTGAAAACTAAATTTGGCTACTGGGAAAACGAGGCAGTCTGATAATTGAAATGTGTTGTAGCCATTATTTATTTACCTATGCATTTCAGTGAAGAGATTATAAAGAACCTGGCCCACTCTGATGTTTGTTCGTGTTACCATGGAGAATGCATAATAATCAGTAGGGTATAGTGTTCAGAATCTGTTTTATTTCTTTAAACTCAGTGGCTGACTGTCTATTTATTTCCTTGTCCCGAAGACTTTGACACTAGTATGTATCAAACCTCTTTTTGGACTTTAAATAAACTTTGGTCTATGTCATGAAACCTCAGTATGTGTCTGTGTGCTAAGTAAGAGAGTTCTGTGTTCATTTTAGGATGCAAAAATGAAAATCAGAAAATAATGTCATGTAATGTAAGGAATTAAAACACAGAGAGAAGACTTTAAGAGATTCAACACACCGCTTTGTTCAACCACCTTACTGACGTTAAGTACAAAAATGTAGTCAAAAATCTCATCTAAATCTTCTAAAGCATTTACCGGAGATTAATGATTCATTAAGAAGTATTTTTAAGGCATTCACATCATCAGGCTTTTATAAAATCTTAGACTGAGAATTCATCTGGAAAGTGTGAGAGACAAGACAGAATAAGAGACAAAAGAACTAGAGGTAAATAAGGAGATTAATGTTATAATTACACTGCAGCCACAGCATAATTTGATGCAGTCAAGTTAATCAATATGGGTTTTGTTTTTTAAGTCAATGACATAAAATCTAGCATGTGCTTTTAGCTACTGGGTTCATGGGCTGCCAAGTGTATGTAACCACTTCTGGAACGAGAACAGGGGCCTTCCCTCAATTCCACAGAGAGACAGCCTCTGATGTAATGTGGAGACCTTAGTACGACAAACCCACACAACCACTCAAACGACGGTAAACAAAACTTTGGTGACTGGTAATTTGATGGTGAGCGCAATCTTCCAAGATAGGCCCAGAGGATTCTGTCATATTTCTGGTTTGTTTTCATTCAGGGCAATGGTAAGAAAAAAGGCGGAATGCTTGGCCCAGAAACTTAAAATTGGTTCTTCACATCACACTGGATGGAAATATCGTACTAACCAACGCCGTGTCGGTTTGGGAGTGATGACGATCAAGGCAAGGCAAGTGGACAAAATTGAGCTGTGACGTAGTTTGAGGTGTTCGCTGTGAAAACCATCAAAGGAAGAGCAAGCTAAAATGCAAAGCTGTGGCTTAAACTTTGCAGCGTTATATAACAGCCGGTCAGATTTCTGAGTACAATGACATCACAGGTCATTTCAGGGTCAGTAGAGCAAAGTTACACGGACAGCTTTCACTGTATGATGTTACACATTATTCTGCTGTTACAGCCTAATGTAACATTGTCTACTGCAATTCAATCCTACTCACACTTAGAACATGATTCATGTGAATCATTATTCTAAATACTGATGCATAAATGCACTTATTTTCAGAGCAAACCCTCTCCAGAAAGCAACAAATTCTTTGGAGCATTTTACCACATTGTTTTGACTCAATGAGGGAATGTCTTTGTCGTTCGTTTTGTTGTCGAGTGATGTGGCCTCTTGGGTTAGTGTTTATTTTAACATATAATTACAAGTGGAGAGGGCAGTGGGTGAAAGAATGGAGAGAGACACAGACAGACAGACAGAGAGAGAGAGAGAGAGAGAGACTAGAAGGAGCATACGAAAAAAGAATTGAGAAATATCACATTTCAAGCTTGCAACAATCCATGGAACACACATATTTTGTAAAAGCACAAAGACGTTGTTGATTGAGAGGGATGGGATGTGCCAAGCTACAATAAACACTATTCATCTAAGATCTTGAGCACTCAGACTTCGAACTCATGAATCCTTCCCCTTCCCATTTCCACAGACTATTCCAGATCTGTGTGGAAGTCAGAAAGGGATGAACGTACTAAGAAATATACAGCAGGATCCAAAAGACACTAGTGAAAATACTTCTATGTTGCCCTTTTCTGATTTAAAGCTTTTTTTTTTCATTACAAATTATATGCATAACAATTTGAGTGGAAATTGGCATGAACGTCTTTCACTATGTCTCCTTGCTGTTTGGAGTTCATGAGATCAATGACATAGATTTGTTTATTTGACTAGTGACCTAAAAATAGTGCAGAATATTTTATACTACGTTTTCATTTTCAGAGGTGTCAAGTAACGAAGTACAAATACTTCGTTACCTTACTTAAGTACAAATTTTGGGTATCTATACTTTACTGGAGTAATTATTTTTCAGCTGACTTTTTACTTCTACTCCTTACATTTTCACGCAATTATCTGTACTTTCTACTCCTTACATTTTCACGCAATTATCTGTACTTTCTACTCCTTACATTTTAAAAATAGCCTCGTTACTCCTATTTCATTTCGGCTTGTCATTGTTCAAAAAAAAATAAAATAAAAATAAAAAAGACCTATCCAGATAAATCGCGCCATCCGGATAGAGTGAATTTGTTTGTGGTTGGATGGGAAGTATAAACATACACTCACCTAAAGGATTATTAGGAACACCATACTAATACTGTGTTTGACCCCCTTTCGCCTTCAGAACTGCCTTAATTCTACGTGGCATTGATTCAACAAGGTGCTGAAAGCATTCTTTAGAAATGTTGGCCCATATTGATAGGATAGCATCTTGCAGTTGATGGAGATTTGTGGGATGCACATCCAGGGCACGAAACTCCCGTTCCACCACATCCCAAAGATGCTCTATTGGGTTGAGATCTGGTGACTGTGGGGGCCATTTTAGTACAGTGAACTCATTGTCATGTTCAAGAAACCAATTTGAAATGATTCGAGCTTTGTGACATGGTGCATTATCCTGCTGGAAGTAGCCATCAGAGGATGGGTACATGGTGGTCATAAAGGGATGGACATGGTCAGAAACAATGCTCAGGTAGGCCGTGGCATTTAAACGATGCCCAATTGGCACTAAGGGGCCTAAAGTGTGCCAAGAAAACATCCCCCACACCATTACACCACCACCACCAGCCTGCACAGTGGTAACAAGGCATGATGGATCCATGTTCTCATTCTGTTTACGCCAAATTCTGACTCTACCATCTGAATGTCTCAACAGAAATCGAGACTCATCAGACCAGGCAACATTTTTCCAGTCTTCAACTGTCCAATTTTGGTGAGCTTGTGCAAATTGTAGCCTCTTTTTCCTATTTGTAGTGGAGATGAGTGGTACCCGGTGGGGTCTTCTGCTGTTGTAGCCCATCCGCCTCAAGGTTGTGCGTGTTGTGGCTTCACAAATGCTTTGCTGCATACCTCGGTTGTAACGAGTGGTTATTTCAGTCAAAGTTGCTCTTCTATCAGCTTGAATCAGTCGGCCCATTCTCCTCTGACCTCTAGCATCAACAAGGCATTTTCGCCCACAGGACTGCCGCATACTGTATGTTTTTCCCTTTTCACACCATTCTTTGTAAACTCTAGAAATGGTTGTGCGTGAAAATCCCAGTAACTGAGCAGATTGTGAAATACTCAGACCGGGCCGTCTGGCACCAACAACCATGCCACGCTCAAAATTGCTTAAATCACCTTTCTTTCCCATTCTGACATTCAGTTTGGAGTTCAGGAGATTGTCTTGACCAGGACCACACCCCTAAATGCATTGAAGCAACTGCCATGTGATTGGTTGATTAGATAATTGCATTAATGAGAAATTGAACAGGTGTTCCTAATAATCCTTTAGGTGAGTGTATACCATTCCGACACCCTATTGGTTTGTACACAATCCATCGCACCTGCACATGACACAAATCACACACAGTGTTGTTATCGCGCTAAAGTTAGCGCGGGTTTCCAAGCGGGTTTCCAACCAATTGGGTGGTTTTGAATTTGATTGTGCGGGTAAAAATGGGTTGGCGGGTGGACAAATTTGGGCTGGTTTGGGGTCAGTTTGGCGGATTTCAAAAATCTAACTTGCATAGTCGAATTGCTTAATAAACAAAACTCAAGTGTGCATGAACTCCATAAAATCAGTCATCATGACACACACAGGCCCACGAAGAGTCAGCTGGCGTTGGTGTTGACGTCGCCGACGAGCACGCACTTCCAGCCAATCAGCGATCAGCAGGCAGACGTGCTCATTCATGACTGACAGCCAGGTTTTTAGCGCGATAACTCGTAGCTGTATATTCAAGTGATCGCTATGCTAAAGTGGGATACATATATATACAGTAAGTTGTATCTACAGTAAAGAGTGGGAGAGTGACCCAACTCTCAAAACGTGGATTACACCTGTGACTCGAAGACTCTTGATAAATATAACCATGACTCCTGTCCATCGTCATATACACACTCAGGACATCTGCAACTAGCAACCACGACAGCTGTTGAAAGAGGTTTGAATCAACAATTAATAAGTTTTGACTGTGCTAAGTGCGTATTCTATGTACTCCACGAAAGACGTACTGTAGTTTTGTCAAAGCAAAGAGCAACACAAAGGTAAGCGCATTGTTATTTTTTTGTTTGCGGATTATTGTACAGTATCAATGAATGACACATTTTGTCAGTGGTGTGTGCATTAACGTTTGTGAAATGCCTGTTAATTACGTTGCTTTTTCCGATCTCTTATTTTGGGTACTTTTTGCACTTAAATTGGCTTATTCTTACTGTTGACACTGAAAATGATGCACGTGTTTTTCTGAGGGATTGCGTTTTGACAGTTTCCACCTGGACATATAGTCATATTTGATCCGTTTTCCTGGGAAATTTATTTTTTTTATCATCAACATTATGTTTTAAGGAGATAAAATGGTACTTATCAACCTTGATTGGTATGGCAATAAAATTATTATTATGGCAGTTAAAGTTTTGGGCGTTTTTTTTCTTGGAGTGTGCGGGTTTTGGTGAGCTTTTGGGCTGGAAATCGTCTACCCAATCTGGCAACACTGATCACACATGTACATTTACATTCCAATAAAGGTTATTGATAACATGCCTCTGAGGTTTGACTTTTTGCACCATTACAATACTTATAGGCAACTAGTCATATCTTTCGCTCCATGAAACACGTTAATGCTCAGTAGCACTCATACATTTTTATGTATTTGTAATGTATTTGCATTGTACTAAAATGTGTTAATTTTCAATGGGCATATATGCGGCTGAAACAGGTAGCCTAGTGCATCCCAAATTTCAACAGTAACATTTTAATATAACATTATAGTCATTATGGCCCTTAGAATTTTTTTTTTTGAGGAGGTGGGCTAGTGCACTATAGGCCCCTGTGGCGCGGCCTAAGCTTTTGTCCTTAATGGCATTTTTTCCCTTACGTTACTTTTACTTTTATACTTTAAGTAGTTTTGAAACCAGTACTTTTACACTTTTACTTGAGTAAAAAGCTTGAGTTGAGACTTCAACTTCTACAGAAGTCTTTTTAAACCCTAGTATCTATACTTCTACCTGAGTAATGAATGTGAATACTTTTGACACCTCTGTTCATTTTACATCCTAAATCTTTGTTTTAAAAAAAAAATATCCAGGTTTAAATTAGATTATGAAGGCCAGATTTCCAAAGTGGTCTCACACTTTTGGATCCCAATGTTCTTCACAGTTTCAAAACAGTGATTGTGGAGATTCATTGTTTATGTCTTTGGGTTGGGATAAGTGCTCACTCTTTTCCTCAGCTTCAGACAGTCTCTCTGCAGGGTGTCACCGAGTCGGGGGAAGCCTCTGGAAACTCGCCTCAGCTCACTAATCATTCCTGACGGCTTTTTGGAAACAATGTGGAGAATCGTGCTACCATGGCATATACTGTATATATTCAGATATCTTAAAGGTCTACATGTTCTTTCAACTCTTTTCACTGTTTTCTGTTATTAACTTCACAGAGAAAGTAAATGGCACCAGTCAAAATTTCTACAACATTTCAGTGAAAGGTTCAAGTGAAACAGACAAGTTGACTCATAAAAGAATCATAAGAAATACATTCTGAAGGTCAAAAGAGTTCAGAATGACAGTCTGTACTCCACAGCATAAAAGCAGAAACAAAGACTCTTTGAGAAGTATTTTATGTTATGTGCATTGGCAGTGCCAAATATAACAGTTTATGGCACAGATTACTAAAGTCAGAAGACCTAAACTTCTTGCATTCAAAGAACAGTTCAAAGTGAAGCTTTTACATTACCAGTGCATTACTTGCGGGATCCTTTTCTCTTACTCTCTTTATTTTTGGTGGAAGTGCATAGACCATTTGCACGCCTCAAAGCAAAAAGACCCGTAAAACTATTACTAGTAATAGATTCCCCTCCTCTGAAATTATCATCATTGCCTTGGCTCTACTGTTGCTGGCCCAGGATCATGGTTCTCTAAAACGGAGTTATATATACATACATACACAGCAAAAAAAACAAAACATCCTCAGTCTCTGAGCCCTCCCTAGCTCTACAGCACCCCACAAATTTCCAATGTAAATCTGTGGTGAAAAATGGAACTGCAGCACGCTCTCATAGAGAGCCACTGGGGCAGATTTCTGGCTGCCTCGCTTATTTTCACGTGACCTCACGTAAACCTCGCTCCAGACCAAGACGATATCAGTCTGCTTCAGATATGTGTCTGCATCAGGTCAGCAACTAGTTGGCATGTCTGTTCTTCTTATGTGGAGTAGCGTATCAAATTAATGAAAGTATAAACCCTTTAGTTTAAACTAGGGATGTTCCGTTCTGATTCTCAGTATCAGTATCGGCTCCGATACCGCCATTATTTGCCGGATCGGGTATCGGTCAGACAAGACCAATCCAAATCCGATACTGTGCGTATAATATTCTGCGTTATTGTTAAGCCCCAGTGCCCCACAAAAGGCACAAAAACATTATAAAGCATCATCAACGCTTCGTGCACTATATTAAGTGATCTGAAGCCATTCCATAGTTTATTGTGAGGTACAGATGAATATGTAAGTCATTAAATTCAAGTTCACGTAAATGCTTCCCTCTGCTGCGTCTGTCAGTCATTCTCCATTCAGCTTTCAAACTGTGTGTCGCGTTCGGTTACGGCAGTCAACATGATGAAACTCTTTCCAAGATGATTCAATGTTCCTGTTATTATACTTGATCTGTAGATAACGGTTTATGGTTTCGCATAAAATGACTTTATCTGGCTGGAGTTTACTGCTGTTTCTAAATCATGTTACTTTCTACCGGCTGTCTGTTAGATCACAACACTGGACTATAGATTGTATTGTTCTTCACACGCACAGTAACTGAATTTTTAAACTGTTAAAAGAAAAGGCTCAATAAAATATAGCATAGATAGATACAGCATTGATATCTTCCCTTTGTGTTTTGAATTTTTCAATGCGGATGGAGCGCTGCGCGCTGTGACTCTGTGTTGCTTCAAGCGCATCATCCTGCGCACGGGATGCGCATACACGCTTTGTGCCGCTCTGTATTGGAGCCTTTCGTATTATAATACTTTTACGCAATGAAAGGCTATTAATAATCGTTCTTGTTCTGCCCTATCTATAATATGTTGCTGTCCATTAAAAAGCTGCGCTATACATTTAAAATAAATGTCTTTTAATTTCTTAATATATAGGCCCTATTTCTTTAAAAATTATTTACTTGTTTTTCATGAATGTATTTTACAACAGTGTAACATTTTACCAGTATTTTAATTTGTTGTTTTTCTTTATAATTGTGTTTAACACACAATATAGTGATTTATCAGTTCAACACACTGAGGTATAGAAATTCTACATTGAATTTTTAAACAAAACTGCACTGGTATCGGATTGGTATCGGTATTGGCCGATACTCAGAATTTTTGGTATCGGATCGGATCAGTTCTGAAAAAAATGGTATCGGTGCATCCCTAGTTTAAACATGCTCATGTGAATAGCTGAACACAAGTTCAGTATGGAGTACCGCAGGGCTCAGTGCTAGGACCGTTGCTTTTCACCCTGTACATGCTACCACTGGGAGATATTATTAGGAAGCATGGCGTTAATTTTCATTGTTATGCTGACGATACTCAGCTCTATATTTCTTCACGCCCTGACGAAACTTACCAATTCACAAGATTAACAGAATGCATAGCTGATATAAAAAATTGGATGACTAGTAATTTCCTGCAACTTAATTCAGAAAAAACTGAATTTTTAATCATTGGACAAAAAAACTCCACAAGTAGTAACCTAGAATACTGTCTAACACTCGATGGCTGCTCTGTCAAGTCCTCGTCGTCAGTTAGGAACCTGGGTGTGCTCTTTGATACCAATCTCTCATTTGAAAGCCACGTTTCTAGCATCTGTAAAACTGCATTCTACCATCTTAAAAATATATCTAAATTACGGCACATGCTTTCAATGCAAAATGCTGAACAGTTAGTTCATGCGTTCATGACCTCAAGGCTAGATTATTGTAATGCTCTACTGGGTGGTTGCCCTGCTCGCTTAATAAATAAACTGCAGCTTGTCCAAAACGCAGCAGCTAGAGTTCTTACTAGAACCAGGAAGTATGACCATATTAGCCCGGTTCTGGCAACACTGCATTGGCTCCCTATTAAACATCGTATACATTTTAAAATCTTGCTGATTACTTACAAAGCACTAAATGGTTTAGCTCCCCAGTACTTGAGCGAGCTCTTAACGCATTATACTCCATCACGTCTATTGCGGTCTCAAAATTCTGGCCAGTTGATAATATCAAAATCAACTGCAGGCGGTCGATCCTTTTCTTATTTACCTAAACTCTGGAACAGTCTTCCTAGCATTGTTCGGGAAGCAGACACACTCTGTCAGTTTAAATCTAGACTAAAAACACATCTCTTTACTATGGCATACACATAAAACATTTTTAATTTCCATTATTCAAATCAGTTAAATGATTGTTTTAGGCTGCATTAACTAGGTCAGCCGGAACCGGGAACACTTCCCATAACACCTGATGTACTCGTTACATCATAAGAAGAATGGCATCTACGCTAATGTTAGTCTCTCTGTTTATCCCGAGGTTTACTGCAGTCGGCCGGATCCGGGCCGTATCCAGACCAGATGGTGGCCCTTAGCCTGGACATGACGACCATATCCCTGAAGTGTCTGTAGAGACCGTGTCAATTAAACTCCCCCCTGTAAATGCCGCATCGACACGACATCCTCGTTAAACCCGTCCCCGGCGTGACGACTCCAATTTTTTGAATAATCCTACGAATATCTATTGATCTAATATGACTTCTGACCTGTAATGTGCCAGAATCATAATCATACACTATTTGTTCGTCGGCCAGAGGAGAACTGGCACCCCGACTGAGCCTGGTTTCTCCCAAGGTTTTTTTCTCCATTCTGGCCCTGAAGGAGTTTTGGTTCCTTGCCACCGTCGCCTTTGGCTTTTGGCTTGCTCAGTTGGGGACACTTAAATTTCAACTATATTACTGATCTGCCCGCATTGACACTATATGATAATTGAAATGAGCTGGATGACATCACCGTTTTCACCAGAGCCGAATCAAATTCCGTTGCATTATTTTCCTGTTAACACTGTGAAGCTGCTTTGAAACAATTGCCATTGTAAAAAGCGCTATATAAATAAAGGTGATTTGATTTGATTTGATATATACAATAGTGTTCTGTTGTGTTTATGCTAAGACCCAGAATCTGCCCTACCTAAATTTATGGCCAGGAGCCGCTACTGGTGATCAGTGTCCTAAGTTATTGTAACTGTGAGTGTGATCTTAACTGTCTACTGCCTGTGAACTGTTAGCGTCTTAAGGAATGTTCCACAGGAGCATGTGCAAAACGGTTTATCAATGAAAAACACTGTTTAAACCCTTACCAAAAAAGATCTATAAAGCTTATTTGGATTTTACAAAATACCCTTAAAAATACAGAATCTTGAAAAAGTGACACATATATACATACATACATACATACATACACACACACACACATATATATATATATATATATATAAATAAATGTATGAAAGCTGAACTTTTATACTACACACAAGTTTACTGCTTTTGTCTGTCAGTTCCTAGTTCTGTCATTCGAGTCAAATATGTGTTATTTGTGACGATAAAATGAAGAGTGTGTGTATTAACTTGCTTGTAAACTCCGAACTCTAACCAGCCTTTTGGCCGTGTTTTTCTCAGGTATGTGTTTTTGTCATGTTCTGTGTATGAATTGTTAGCCGAATTGAGTGTTAGCAATTACCACACGTGCTGTATGCTCTCGCACGTGCTGAGCTGTGTAACTGCGCCATTTTAGGTCTGTGTGTTCTTCCCTTTCTGTATTTCATTTATACAAAAATATGTAAAATATTGGTCACTTGAGTTTATAGTTTCTTTACATTAATGTGATGTGATGAGAATTGAAGAAAAGACACTGTTTTATATTCTATTTTATTTAATGTATGTCTTATTCAGAATTTTGTCCACAATATGTTCACGATCACTTTAAAAAGAAATGTCTATGAGCAGTCTCACGATGCCTCCCTGCTGACTTCTCATGCAACGTCGATGCTGTGCTCTAACCAGCCTTTTGGCCGTGTTTTTTCAGTGTTTGTCCAGGCCAATAAAAAGAAGCCTTGAGTGACCATCCACCCGATTCTCAGCGTGAATTAACCCATCAACATCAACACAGTCATATATATATATATATATATATATATACACATACATATATATATATATATATACATACATATATATATACACACACATACACACACACACACACGTTATATATTTTATATATACACACACTTTTTTCCCCCAGGCGCATCTATGAAAGATGAAACATGTAACCTGCTTCCCTGAGAAGGGGAACGAGACGCTAGGCTGCGTCCTTGAGTTGACGTTATATGGGAGCGCTTCACGTAATGCCCAATCTCCTCTTCTCTACAGCTCATTCACATACAACCACATGGGGAAGCATACTAATACATCCGTATCATCCCAGAGAGGCCGGCAGATATGGGGAGTGGGACACTACATGTTTAATAATGGTCAAAGAACAGTGAGGAAAATAAAAATCAATGAGGGGAAACTGTACAAATAAGCCATTTTACAAAGTAAAATGGGGGGGTCAATAAAAAAAAATTAACAGTTTTTATTTTTTTTTTCATCAAAACGATGTTTTGTCATCATCAGTAGTTGATGGATGAAACATTGGGAGCATCGTCCTTCTATAAACAGAAAGGTTTTGTCTGATATTGAGCTCATGAGGCCAGGGAGAATTCTTTGGAGCTTGTTACAGAAGCTTGAGTTTTTGGACACTGTTTCTTGGAGACTGTCATCTCATGCAGACTGGTCAAGCTCCAGGCTCAATATTTTCTCTCATATCAGTCTGAATCAGAAGGCATATCTGCCAGGCTTCTGTCTAACAGAAGAAAGATGACGTGGGCTTAAATTCAAACACACCTCACTGTCCAAAGCATATATTTAGGAGGCTTTAGTGTCCCATGCAACGTGAACTCAAGGGTAATGGCCGTCACCAGGGTAATAGACATTCACGGTGGTTGAGGGCTGTGATCCGGGAGATATGTGGCGAAGCAAAGAGGAAACAGTATTGTAATCTGAAGAGAACCATGCAGAGAGTTTTTTGGAAACTTCTTTATTACGTTATTAAGGCAGTAGTTCCCTGAAAATATTACATATTGAATTTTGCATAGTAGCAGGTACATATGCAAATAATGCCATCAGTGTGTACAGTATGTACCATCAGTCTGTGTGGCCAAAATGAGGGATACAAACAAAAACATTGTTTCATGCAGTTGTTTGTACTATATGTATGTGTCTCGTGTGTGTGTGTGTGTATGTATTTGCTCTATTTCTGCTATACCTCCAAGGTCCTTAGCTGTAAAAGTTAATATTAAATATTAACTTTGTGTACATAACTGTAACTTGATACAGCATCTAACAACATTCTAACTTTCAGTGGTTTTGCAAACGTGGTTGCAGACACATCTCTGGCCTAGTAGTGTAAAACTGTGGTAACTCTCAAGGCCATTTTTTTCTGCATAGACCTAATACGGCAGCTATAAGAAACTCACTGGCAGTAAGTGAGTCCCAGAAGGCCACTGAAAGCCTTGACTCTTCAACCCCACCACTCTTTTCTTCTCTTCCATCTCTTTCTTCCCCTTAGTCATTTTTAACAGGACTGTAAAACTTCCTTGCAAGGGTGCGAGGTCGGCTTACTGGTCTCCCCATCAGAGTCATGAGTGTTTATTTATGCACTGGTCACTTGAACATAAGTTTGTTACATGGAGGGTATCTATGGTTTACACCTATTCATTAGACTAAGACAATAATACCATATTACAGTGTGAAATTTGTCATAGTAATTAAGATAAAATGTGTAATGTATGATTATGCAAGGTAATGAAATTTCTGATCCTTCCCTAGATCCAGTATTTCATATCACAGACACACTGAAAGCATCAAGCACACTGTAAAATGTCAGAAGATGGAACTATTTACAAAATATTCAGTTCTTCAAATGACTCAGCCTGGCAGGTTAACAGGCTTTACAGCATATTATATTATTTCATCCATAAACAAGCTAATTACAAAAAGCAGCCATGATTGTGGCTTACTCATTCTACCCATGTTCTGTCCTCCATGACTTTCCATTGATCAGGTAAAGCTTTCATGAAGACACTAGGACTCTTTCATTGCAGTAGAAATGATGGCCATTAAAGTGAGCCATCACGACAATATAGTCCAGAACATCTGTGTGGATCAAGCCATAGAAATTGTAATTAATCTACAAAAGTTGGACCGAGACAATTAAGAGTTTATCCAAAACAGAGAGAGAGAAATATGATAGAATAAATGATTTTTCAGACTATCAGCGTATGTGATCTTGTCTAACTGGGTTGTGTTAGCGCCTGTCAGAATTACTTAGCAGCACAGGTCCGGCTGCTGTTGGGCCCAACTTCTGGTTTGGACTGGTTAGGAACTGAGGGCGGATACTCAACCCGGTCAGTGGTTTCATGCAGCCTGCGGTCAGTCTTCAGTCCATGTATTGTAGGCTGCAGTGGCACACTGTGAGCCTGTGTGTGTGCATTATCCACAGAGGTCCCTGACCACCCAAGCACATCCATTCTCAAATGAGCTGAGAAATGTGTTATTGTCTGTCAAAAATGATACACGTTTGACAGATTCGAGGTTAAGGGAGGTTGAAAGCTAAAGCATACAAGCTCCTGGAAGTGCAATGGCTGTTTCCTGTAATGGTGTGATACTTTCTCATTTCTCATGACCAAATCAGGAAAGCAACAAGCCAGGTTTAATCAATTCAAAACTTACCCAAAATATTTGGAACAATATTTTCAGTAAAGGTTATTTTTTCTAAATGATATGTTTAGTGTTAGCATTAGCTTGACATCATTATAGTTATGTAAAACAAATCATAAAAATAAAACGTTTTATTCTAGCTTCATGCATTCCTTTTTTGTCAACACTTAAATATGGGTAAGTTTCATTAAAAAAGCAACATTCTGAACAAAAGGCTGAGAAAATCACGTTTTTGTCAAAGACTACATCCAGATCAGATTCAGAATTATGATCAAACACAGATGGAGTAGATCGAGTCCATCAACACCCCTAATGCTTGCACAGTCCTAGAGCTCGTCCTGGGTCAACATTTCATTCAGTAACATTAGGCAGTTTTGATGTATATGATGTTTAATGTTAATGATCACGTTATTTTACATATACATCTGCTTACATATGATCGCTTGTTTTGTTACGTCTTCTTCGCCTGTGTTTTGATCAGGAGATTCTGTACTCATTCAGAAGATGCGTAATAGCGCCCCCTAGCGTCTAACAGTGAAAACACGGAAACCCGGAAAATTCCGTGTTTGGCGGGGAAGCGTTTTCTCACAAATAACGGAAAATTCTGTGTTTGGCGGGGAAAGAGTTAAAAAGTTTAAATGAACAGCATTTATTTGAAATAGAAATATTTTGTAACAGTTTAAATGTCTTTACTGTCACTTTTAAACAATGTAATGCAATCTTGCTGAATAAATATATAGCATGAACCATAGCATATTTATAAATTAACAAACAGATTAATAAAAATATTGTAAAAATGGTGTTCATTGTTAGTTCATGATACACTAATGCAAAAAATGCTAAAGTAAACAAATTTAACCTCATTGTAAAGTGTTACCAGTCTTTTAGACCTAGCTTAGTACATTTTGAGTTACTTATTTCAGTAAGTTTAAAATAAAAAGAGGCAGCTCAAAGATTCATATAAAAGTTATGGTTGGGGGCTAAAAAAGACAGTTGTAGAAATAAAAGCGGTGCATTATGTAGCTAATTGTGCTGTCAATAATTCTCTCATTCATTCTCTCAAACAGACCTAAATGGCATCTACAATAAATGCCACTATTTTCAACAAATAACCCTATTGTATCAATTCAGTCCAGGGACAAATTGAGTTTAAATTCAAAACTGATTTATTTTACTTCTCTGAAATCATTTACAGTGAATGGGATTTTAAAATGCCTTGGGAATGTGTTTGGGAATGCCAGAATAATTATATCAACTTTACTACAGTCAGGGGACAGAGAAAAAACAGGATGAAAGAACATAACGTAATCAATAGTAGCAAAAAAGCACATACCAGTGGTGAGGAAAAGGAAAATATATCTTTAAACATGTGTCACTCTGCCCCGGACGTGTGGGAGACACAAAACTTCCCACCACTGTAAAATGAGGGTCATTTTCTGTAAAATCTACAGCGGCATTAGTCAGTCTAAGAGTGCATGTTTTTAGAAGGAACGCTTGGCCTTGAGGTCAGAGACCTTTTGCCCACACAACACAGCTTCATCCTGTACACGGGCTCAAAATCCCTCTGTATATTTTTCTCAGACATTTATGACCGCAGTTAACATTGCATGCAGTGAACGCTTACAAATGCAGCATTGCTTCCCATAACACCGAAGTTTATGGGCTCAGTCTATGAAAAATACACTAAACATTGGCTCTGACGGTAAAAAGTCACTTCCTATAGAGACAGAAAGCTGCCCTGCAGCCTGCCACTCAGATCAGAGTTCAACTGCTCTAACCGGGATTATTACAACACGATCGGTTAGACTTACCGGAGCAGTTGTTAAAAATTAACCAATTACTCAGACCTAAAAATCACGGCTGCGGGCTTCCATAAATATGACCTCTTCCCCTCTCCAAACAAGCTGTTTCATCCCCTCCCTCATCTCTCTCTCGTTTTTTTCTAATGAGAACAGGGTGAAAAGTGCAAAAACATACCACAACAGAGCTATAGCGAGTATTTACTGTGAGAACACAAGCCATTATTTTAGAGCACAGAGGCCTGTGAAATTCTGCCAGAGGACGATGGCGATGTGTATGCGTGCATTGGGGGGTGGGGGGTGGGGGGGGTTACAGATTTACAGCTCGAGTCAAATGGCCCCAGTCTCTCATTAGTACTTATACACACATGCAGAGAGAGCGTTCCTCCCCTGTGATAGTTTTAACAGACCCCGGCTGTATGAGCCTCGTGAGGGACACCCGTGGGTCAAAGGCCAAACAAATTTTCTGTCAGATTTACAGGCGGAGCAAGGTTGGTGGCGGTGCAGTAAAAATGTTCAGCACAAGTTCAGCGGTGCAACTCGACCGTGCAGCCTGCAGAGGCAGATGGGGTTGGGACAAAGGTTTTTAACTCCGAATAGATCCGTTGCGGCATTTACTATATGGATTTACAGTCAAAATGTCTATAAAGGATGTTCATGAGTGGAAAGTGCATGTTGGGTATCATATGAGCATGGGTGTTCTGTATGTTAACATTATGATTATGAGTTGGTGTCTACATTAATGAGCGTCTGGTGACCTGCCTTTGACCACAGTGGACCTCTGATTTAGACACGGCCAATCGCTGACCCTAACACACACACTCATGCACACACACACACAGATCTGTTAATGGAGTGCTGATGAGGACATGGGTATAGTGTTAACCTATCGTTGACCCTCGCCAGATTTCTCTCATGGGAAAGAGTAACACACATGGATACTCACACACAGACTTTTGAAGCTATATTAGTCAAGACCGCTGCAGTAGTTTTCATATCGAGATAAACCTAACCCTCACAGAAACCTGTTGACATTATTAAAGGGATAGTTCTATAGATATGTATATGTAGACATTCAACCGCTCCAGACACGTCAACGCGTCCGCCATCTTGGAACTAGGGATGCACCGAACAAGTAAAAGTTAATAAGTGTAGCACTAAATCTGGTAAAATTTTACACATTGTTGTAAAAAACAAGTAAATATAGAAATAGGGCCTATATATACTAAGAAATTAAAATATATTTATTTTAAATGTATAGCACAGCTTTTTAACGAGGCAGCAACATATTATAAATAGGGCAGAACAAGAAAGGCTAATAATAATAATAATAATAATAATAATAATATTTCATTGCACAGAAGTATTATAATACGAAAGGCTCCAACACAGAGCGGCACAAAGCGTGTATGCGCATCCCGTGCGCAGAATGATGCACTTGAAGCAACACAGAGTCACAGCACGCAGCGCTCCGTCCGCATTGAAAAGTTCAAAACACAAAGGGAAGATATCAATGCTGTATCTATCTATGCTATATTTTATTGAGACTTTTCTTTTAACAGTTTAAAAATTCAGTTACCGTGCGTGTGAAGAACAATACAATCTATAGTCCAGTGTTGTGATCTAACAGACAGCCGGTAGAAAGTAACATGATTTAGAAACAGCAGTAAACTCCAGCCAGATAAAGTCATTTTATGCGAAACCATAAACCGTTATCTACAGCTCAAGCATAATAACAGGAACATTGAATCATCTTGGAGAGAGTTTCATCATGTTGACTGCCGTAACCGAACATGACACGCAGTTTGAAAGCTGAATGGAGAATGACTGACAGACGCAGCAGAGGGAAGCATTTACGTGAACTTGAATTTAATGACTTAAATATTCATCTGTACCTCACAATTAACTATGGAATGGCTTCAGAACACTTAATATAGTGCAAAAAGCATTGATGATGCTTTATAATGTTTTTGTGCCTTTTGTGGGGCACTGGGGCTTAACAATAACACAGAATATTATACGCACAGTATCGGATTTGGATCGGTCCTGTCTGACCAATACCCGATCCAGCAAATAATGGCGGTATCGGAGCCGATACTGACACTGAGTATCGGATCAGTGCATCCCTACTTGGAACGGATAACATGATGCTGTTCATGATGCTGACACTAATAAGGAATCTATATCTATGAATAGTTCATCCAAAGATGAACATTCTATCATCGTTTGGGTCCAAACAACATTTTGGATGCCACTTACTTCCACTGTATGGAGAACAAAACAAAACACAGAGACATTTTTCAAACACAGAAAAAAGGCTCATACAGGTTTGAAACAACACCAAGGCGAGTAATGATGACAGAATGTTCATCTTTGGGTGGAGTATCCCTTTAAAGCAAAACATGATTTGGCCAATGTATGAGCATTTCTAATAGGGCTGGGTGTATTGACACAAATTTCACTATTCGATTAGATTTCAATTCACAAACTCTCAAAAATTCTGTAAACAATACAGGGACTGATTTGTATACAAACAGTTAAATTACAAATTAAACGTTTTTTTTCTACTCCAATTCATTTTTTAAATATAAACTATATATAAATTCAAAAATACATTAAATATTGAAGAATATTCTAGTTCTGATGTCTTCTCTTGACATCATACAAGAGCTGTTAGGAGCAAAAAGTCATAAGTCAAAGATCACTAAGAAGAAGATACAGTAACATGCAAAAGATCATGCATGAGGTCAAGAAGAAATAAGAATAAAATTAGCCAGGTTTCCATCATCCATTTATTTTAATGCAAATGTTGGGATATTACACAAAAATGCTGGATTGAAACATCAATATGTGAATAAAAATATTAAAAGCTGCATAAAAAGCTTTTTTGCTCACTCATTTGAGTTGGATATTTTATTCAGTAAGAAGAAAAGTGCATAAACTATGTTCCTTAATTCCTAGCAAATAATAAAAAAGTCATGTGACTTTGAGTGAGTTTGTCAGAGCACTTTAACTGCAATTTATATTAAATAAAAGCGCAACATTTCTATTTTGCACAAATTTACTCGAGGTGACGGTTTTGTTTTATTAAACACATGGTATGTTTATTGGTCAAGTTTTCAGAACTTGACCAATAATAACTCTATCCCTGTAGAAATTTAAAACGATCTGTGGAATGTTTCCTTGGACAATCTATTTAACATTTTTTCAAGTTACAAAAAAGAGAAAAGGGTTCAATTAGAGGCATAAAACTCCTGCTTGCTTTTCTATTTCCTGACAACAAGAATGATTTGATTTTTATTGATTTTGTACTCAAATATTTCCTTTGTTTAACTTTTACAGGTCTGCACAGTTTTGGGGCCCTTTAGAAGTTTTGACATGCTCTGACATTTGTGCTTTTTTCAGTTGCTTATAAACACATTAATGGCAAAAGTGTCATTACACTGTATTCAGCACAAACTGGGCTACCATAATATGTTAGCAACATGTATGTACATGCTTGTATTTTTGAGAGAATAACGTTTATGCGTGGTTTTTGAAAAAAACAAAAAATGTAAGTCACTGAATTAAGGCCACAAAACCACAATAGATATGTGTCCACAAGACTTTTGACTAATGGGTGTTGTTGCCTAGAGTTTTTGTTTCAAACTGATGTGAGAATCATTGTGCCTACTCATTCACATAAAACAATATATTGATTTAAATTTTGTAAGACACTTTTTCTTTACAAAGGCCATATGCGAGGAGGCGTGAACGATCATGAATAATGCTGTGATTCACACCTCAGAGAACAAAAGAACGCATAATGAGCCACATAATGAATGAGCCTTTGAGTCAGGTATGTGACTGAGAGTGAGCTAAGGAACAGGAGAATATAGTCAACATTATTAAGAAAATAGTCAACTTTATTTAGAATATAGTCAACAAAATAAAGTGAGAGCCAAAGGCACAATGTCCTATGTGGGCCAGTATCAGGTCACTATGATTCTCAAATCTGTGAGATAAAAGAAAAAGAAAAAAACTGATAATCTGTGAGGATACTGATAACAGGATCAACTATTGTATTAACCTTAATATAATGTCCACTCGTAACAGAAAACATGATTGCTGATATTGCACAGCATGTGAACTAAATTTTGTATAGGCCTATTATATTTAAATTATATACAGTACCGGTCAAACGATTGGACACATTTAGTACATTTTTAATGTTTTTGAAAGAAGTCTCATGGTAATCAAGTCTGCATTTTTATTTGATCAAAAATACAGAAAAAAACATTAATATTGTGAAATATTATTACAATTTAAAACAATGGTTTTCTATTTTAATATACTTTAAAATCTAATTTATTTTGGTGATGTAAAACTGAATTTTCAGCATCATTACTCCAGTCTTCAGTGTCACATGATCCTTCAGAAATCATTCTTATATGCTGATTTATTATCAATGTTGGAAACTGCTGTGCTTCTTAATATTTTTTATAACCTGTGATTAGGATTAATGATGCATTGGAGCTACAAATATTTGCAATGAACATGCTCTTTAATAGTAAAAAAAAACAAAAACAAAAAAACAGTAATTACCACACAACCACCTTGAGCTAGAGTTTACATCAAAATTATAAATGTTTATATGTTATAAATGTTTTGCATTTGTTTCTATGCGTATCAAATAATAAATGTTTGGTGAGAATCCTTTCTTTTTTTATTGTCTCCCACCACCGTTATGCTGACTGGGCTGGCCAAAGTAAAGACGGGAAACACATTTCCATTGACGTCAAAATGTGAATCCTTCCTACTAACTGTGGTTTTGTTGTGGGATTCTTATACACCACCATTATTAGGGGTTTCGGAAGGGTGATATATAGGGAATAAATATATAAATAATCAATCCTGCAGCCAAAAGCCACAACAAAAGGCTCCCATTAGGAATAGAACAAAATGATGAAGGAAATCAACGATGCCAAAGTCATTTTCAATTAATGGTAAGAGCAGGAAGAGTTCACATGGGATGCTGAGGTCCCAAAGGACAATTGGGTGAAGCATGCTGTGCTCATCAAATACCAATAAAAGAAGGAACTTCAAATCAATATGGCATGCTAACTAGATGAGCTAAGCAGTACAAGCCAATATGTTGTTTTGGCTCAGACATTCGTCTTCAACAAAATAAAAAAGTTTTCATTTCCAACAACCCCTTAACAAGAGGGGGGTTTTTTTGACCGTGGTCTATGCTAAGATTTGTGTGCGGTCTATAGACATCTACAGACCCTGTAATCACACAGTCTCCAATTGACAGTCTGGCTGATAAGGAGTATTAGCAAAAATATCACATTTTTATGTCACCTGTCAACTCCTGAGCGAGAAGGCTAATAAGAAAAGATTGACTTGTTTTGCTCTGCAGTCCCGGGTCCTCTCCTCAATTACCTATATCTGACTCTCACACCTGGGCAAGTCATCTTTACATCACTCATCATCTTAGCATATTTCTACCCACCTGCTGAGTCTGATCAAGACAGCTCATCACAAGGGGGTTTTATTACAACCAAACTATTTCAAGTCAAATACTCCTCTTTGATCACTAAGAGCATGGATTTTTTTTGTGTTATGTCAGCACTCCAGAGATGGTGAAAGGTACAGTACATGCAAGGGGCTGCCAGGAATGTTTTGTAGGTGAGCAGGTGGAGTTGGAGCTATCACACCACACACATACACATAGTAAAACCTCTGAAATCCTACTCCACTTACACCCTGTCAGCCTGCTTCCATCCCAACAGCCCATGAGGTCTGGATTCAGCATACAAATCAAAGTCACTGGGGTCCAATGTTATTTTGGACCCCACTGATATTAGGTGTATGGACGGTGTAAAAAATGTGTTAAAAAAACACTTAGAAAGAAATACAGGTTTAGAATGGCATGACAGTGAGTAAATAATGACAATTTTCTTTTTTAGGAAATGCCTCAAAAATGATTTAATTATACTGATTTAATTAAACTCAAAAGTTTGGGGTGGGTAATTTATGTTTTTGAAAGAAGTCTCTTATGCTAACTAAGGCTGCATTTATTTTAACAAAAATACAGCAACAAATATTGCGAAATATTATTAAAATATATTAAAAAAAAAACATTTTAAAATGTAATTTAATTAATATTTCATTACTCCAGACCTCAGTCTCACATTATTATTCTAATATGCTGTTTTGGTGAACAAGGTTAAAATTTGTATTATTATCAATTGAAAACATTCAATTGTTGCTACTGTTGTTTGTGGAAATCATTGTCATTTTTTTTCAGGATTCTTTGATAAATAGAAAATTCAAAAGAACGTCTCGGTTACGTATGTAACCCTCGTTCCCTGAGGAGGGAACGGAGACGTAACGTCAGCGACTGACGAATGGGGGTTTCGCCTAGAAGCCTATCATCTTCGAGATCTAGAAAACGCCCAATGGCAGTGCCAATGCCATGGGCATGCGGAATTTGCATTGCGTAACTCCGCCCCACCGCGTGGGTATATAAGGAAGTACGCTGGCAACATCGCATTATGTTTACCTGCTGAGGAGCCAAGACTGAACTCCCGGCTGTTCCAGCGGTACAGCGGAAGTGGCAGAGGGACGTTACGTCTCCGTTCCCTCCTCAGGGAACGAGGGTTACATACGTAACCGAGACGTTCCCTTTCGTTCAGTCACTCCGAGTAACGTCAGTGACTGACGAATGGGGGTCCCAATGTAATCACGCCACTCGGCTGTCATCCAGTGCCCTGCGTAAGCGTGAGCTCCCTGTCGTAAGCTAGTACGGACGAAGGACTCCCACTTAACACAGGAATACCAAGGTACACTGGGAAGCATATTCCAGGTGGAAGTATGCGCCAAACGCCTACCCGTAGGGAGGACTTAAGGAACACATATGACCCGCTCAGGGCTACATATGGGGAACTCTGGGGTAACCAGCCGAAGGTGGAGAATTTTTACCCCCAGGGGTGGCAAGGGGCTTGCCAAGGGAAAGACACATGCTCAGGGAGACTTACAGTGGAAATACACATGTGGGGGTCACCCAACGGGGGAACCATGCACACGGTGGCACCTAGCCAACACGAGGGCCTGAGCGAGTGGGCAGACGTACTGGTGTCAGCATAAACAGTGCTGGAGGAACTCAGGGCTTCAGGGAAACTACCTGAGGAAAATATCGCACGTATCCAGTCCGTGGAGTGGAATGGCGAGCAAGCGAAGACACCTGAGCCTAGTCCATTACCGGCCACTAGTAGAGGCGAGTACATGAGAGGACACTGGCTCCACTCGGAGATTATAGAATCTGGCGAATGTGTTGGGTGTCGCCCAGCCTGCAGCTCTGCAAATGTCTGTTAGCGAGGCGCCATGCGCTAGAGCCCAAGAGGAGGCCACACTCCGGGTGGAGTGAGCCCTGACCCCTAGGGGGCATGGACGCCCCTGCGTTTGGTAAGCCAAAACAATGGCTTCCACTATCCAGTGAGACAACCTTTGCTTGGAGAGAGCCTTTCCCTTCAGCTTCCCACCATAACAGACAAAGAGCTGGTCTGAGGTCCTGAAACACTGCGTTCTGTCTACGTAAGCACGGAGGGCGCGTACTGGACAGAGCAGTGCCAAGGCTGGGTCTGCCTCCTCCAAAGGCAGCGCTTGCAGGTTCACCACCTGGTCCCTGAAGGGAGTGGTGGGAACCTTGGGCACATATCCAGGCCGGGGTCTCAGGATCACGTGAGAGTTGGCCGGCCCGAATTCCAGGCACGCTTCGTCAACCGAAAATGCCTGCAGGTCCCCTACCCTCTTGATGGAGGCCAAGGCGGTCAGGAGCGCTGTCTTCATAGACAGGAACTTAAGCTCGACTGACCGCAATGGCTCGAAGGGAGCCCTCTGCAGAGCGCTTAAGACTACTGAGAGGTCCCAAGAGGGTACGAGGGGAGAGCGAGGAGGATTCAGTCTCCTCGCTCCCCTCAGGAACCTGATGACCAGGTCGTGCTGACTTACCTTTTTCGTCTCCACAAGGTCGTGGTAGGCAGAAATAGCGGCCACATAAACCTTGAGGGTGGAAGGAGACAGCCTTCGTTCCAACCCTTCCTGGAGGAATGCGAGCACAGACCCGATCGGGCATTTCCAGGGGTCTTCTTGGCGAGAAGAACACCAGGTGACGAAGAGGTTCCACTTCAACGCATAGGCGTGTCGAGTAGACAAGGCCCTAGTGGAAGTGATGGTAGCCACCACCTGAGGTGGTAGGGTACTCAAACCTGCCACGTCCCATCCAGGAGCCACACGTGGAGGTTCCAAAGATCGGGACGCGGGTGCCAAAGGGTACCCCGTCTCTGAGAAAGGAGGTCCTTCCTCAGAGGAATCGACCAGGGAGGGGCTGTCGCAAGGAGTACAAGTTCGGAGAACTAGGTCCGGCCGGGCCAATACGGGGCGACCAAAAGGACCTGCTCCTTGTCCTCCCTGATCTTGCACAGAACCTGTGTGAGAAGGCTCACTGGGGGAAACGCATACTTGCGGAGGCCCCGCGGCCAGCTGTGCGCCAGAGCGTCCGTGCCGAGGGGGCCCTCGGTCAGGGAATAAAACAGGCGGCAATGGGAAGAGTCGTGGGAGGCAAACAGATCTACCTGTGCGTCGCCGAACTGTTCCCAAATCAGCTGAACTGTCTGGGGATGGAGTCTCCATTCTCCAGGAAGTGGCTGAAGCCGTGAGAGCTCGTCGGCTGCACGGTTCAGGACTCCCGGGACATGGATGGCACGAAGGGACCTCAGGTGCTTCTGACTCCATAAGACGAGATGGCGGGCGAGTTGAGACATGCGGCGGGAACGTAGACCACCCTGGTGGTTGATGTACGCTACTGTGGCCGTGTTGTCTGACCGGACTAGCACGTGTTGACCCTTGAGCAGCGCTCGGAAGCGGTGCAGGGCGAACCGTACTGCCAGCAACTCGAGGCAATTGACATGCAGGAGGCGCTGGGGTCCTGTCCAGGAGCCCGCGGCAGCATGTCCATTGCACATGGCACCCCAACCCGTGGTGGAGGCATCTGTTGACACAACAATATGCCTGGAAACTCGTTCTAAGGGCACACCGGCCCGTAGAAAACTGAGGTTCGACCACGGGGTGAGGGTCTGCAGGCAGGCCCGAGTCACTGGGACCCGGAGCGTGCCCGACTGCCATGCCCATCTTGGGACTCGATCGCGAAGCCAGTGCTGAAGCGGTCTCATATGAAGCAATCCGAGCGGCGTTACCGCGGCTGCAGATGCCATATGCCCCAGGAGCCTCTGAAATAACTTCAGTGGAACCGCACTCTTGCTCTCGATTTGACGAAGGCAAGTCAGCAATGACTGCGCGCGCTCGCTTGTAAGCTGCGCACACATGGCGACCGAGTCGATTTCCATACCGAGAAAAGAGATCCTCTGCACTGGGCAGAGTTTGCTCTTCTCCCAGTTGACCCGAAGGCCCAGACGGGCTAGGTGCTGGAGCACCAGGTCTCTGTGTTCGCACACCTGCTCTCGAGAGTGACTGAGGATCAGCCAGTCGTCGAGGTAGTTCAGGATGCGAACCCCGTGTTGCCTGAGTGGCACAAGGGCTGCCTCGACCATCTTCGTGAAGACGCGAGGGGACAGAGCTAGCCCGAATGGGAGGACCGCGTACTGGTATGCCTGCCCCTCGAAAGCAAACCGCAGGAACGGTCTGTGTCGAGGAAGAATGGAGACATGGAAGTAGGCGTCGGTGAAATGAGGCAATCGGTTACATACATTTTTTTAAGTTAAGAAATGTAAAGTTTAAGTAGGCAGAACTTGCAGATTTTTATTTTGTACTCATACATTTTAGATGCTCTTAACTTCAAATATTTGAGTAAGCTACTTCATACATTTAAACTAAAATTAGCAACTTAAATATTTTTAGTAGTGGAAACTTGACTAGCTTTAACTAGCTAATTCAATAAATGCTACCTTGCTAATTGGTAACACAATGCTTTGATAGCATTAGCATAGAATAGCACTTGCTGAAGGAGTACAGCAATATATTTAACATACTGTATATTTGTTCTCAAACTAAGCTCATGCTCCACTTGTCACCATGATGGTAACCCTCCAAAAAACCCAACATAACAGAAACTCTTCTAAACTAACATAGCAAAACATTAAACAATTTCCACCTTAACATTAATCTTGCACAAAAAAACTTTATGTACCACTTAATTTTAGCATTTACTCTCCCTTTTGAGTGTCATGGCAAAGCATGCTGGGAGATAAAAAAAAAAAAAAACCCCGCCCAGTTTCTAAACTTCAGATCGTCTAAATTAAAAGAAACAAGTTCATAAAACTCAAAACAATGAAACAATTCAGATTACTTAAAATGTGTCAGTTTTGTGAACTCAAAAGAAAAAGAAAGTTCTAAATACTCAAAAAAAAAAAAAAGTTAATTTGATTGAACTAATCAAAGTTGGCTCTACTCAAACCAATTAATTATTTTGAGGTTTACAGTGCACTAAACTCTTTACCAGTCTCCTTCTACCCTCCGTCATTATGGTTCAAGCTGCTCTGTGGTTAAATGTCTGCTGTGGACCTCTGTTTGAGGAGAAATGGGCCAGTCGATGTTTACTAGCCACTGCTTTCTCAGATCAACTGGAAAGTGGGAAACGTAATGTTCAAATGAATTTTAAAAGCAATATTTGTTTCCAAACACTCTTTTTAAGTGGTATTTTAGGAACTAGGCAAAATATAAACAAGCATAACCTGCAACAAGCAAGCTGCATTATTTCAAATCTGATGTACATAATTTAACCCAGTGCAAACAGTCCGTACCATATAAAATAAATGGGGGCAACGTGTAATTTAAATACCTGGATAGATGGTACACATAGATGATAATATCTGAAAGAATAAATTCAGCGTGTCACCAGTAAATGTTAAATGAACATCAGTGAAAATGACCATTTAATAGACAAACATTGTGTAGTACTGAGGCTCTTTGTTATGTTTAGCTTATTTTACATAAACCTCAGAGTCAAATGTAGAAAATCTTCCTTGTAACATAATAGATCCAGATAAGATACAAGCTTTAACACACACAGCCTTTATTTACAGAGATTACTAGCGGAGCTATCAGTTAATGATCTTAACGTAATTTAACACAGGGCATCAGGCACTGAGGATTTACAATCCCTGTTTTGAGTGAAGCAAGGAATGGACGACGAGTGAAGTAAACGAATGGAATGTTTTAATTATATGGCTCTGATTGGGTTGGTAATGAAACCACAACACAATATTATGGCTGGCAGCAGGTCAAGGCACTGATGACCTAATCCTTGAGAGCTCTGACTTATTTACTTTCCTCCTCCTGTTTCAGGATTGAAGGAGATGGAAATGAGGAAAGCAACAGAGCGCCATCCACCAGTGTTGCAGTCGAATCCCACACTTTAGCCAAGGCCACAGACGGCATGTATAAACAACAGACAGTTATTCAGTCAAGTGATGCTGGAGTATACAGTACAAGCACTGGAGAGTCTCATCCAAATGCAGGTTTCCGACATTTGATTCACTTGAAATACTGAAGCTATACTGCTCTTCATAAAGGATTCCTCATCAAAACACACTCGGGCCTCTTGATGACGGATTGCAGCGTCATGGTTGACTTGAAGAGAACGTCAGACTTGTGGTCCTGGGTCTTCTCAGCGACCACTCCATAGAACAAATCAGAGATCAGAGGGGAAGAAATTAGTATGAAGGGCAGATTAACAAAAAAGAAGAAGGGTTCATAAATAGCCTGGGGAGTCTGATGGAAAAATCAACAGAAGTGGTCTACCAGAACTCCTAGATGTACAATTAGGCCTAGCGCCTGAACAAAGGTGAGAGGGTTAAGAAATTCCAGTAAGAGGAACCTTGCTTCAAATAACACAATGGGATTTAAAAATAAAAAAGCTATAAGAGAATTAGAACTAAAATACTAAAATGGTCACTCATGTAACAAAAAAGCTGCAACAACAACTTAAAATAAGGCGAAGGTCTGGAAAGTTTTGAAGGAGTCGGTTTTGTCAAATATCATAATGCTAGAGTGAACATTACTGAACATTAATGTTTCCAATATTACTCTTATGAACCGGTTCTTTTTTTAATGAATCAAATCATTCAGGTTTTAATGAGTCTGGTTGTAAACATACTATAAAGAAAGATGCATATTTACAACAGAATTTTGTTGTATAAAATTAATTATGGTATTCTATCCACCTTATTTTCCAACTCAGAGGTAAGCTATTTTCTGTGAATGCGCAAGACTTCAGATTCATTAGCTGCTATAGCTAAATAACTACAAACCAATGCGTTTATGATTTTGATAAATATTAAGATAATAAATACCAGTTTGCAACATCAAGAAGCACAGTGGTTCACAAACAAACAAAACTTACTGCATCCAAGCAGCGTGCATATGATATTGATTTAGTTTAATTTATTGCTTTATTTATTATATTACTAATTAAATTAATGGAATTTTGACAAAACATCACACATTTAATAGGGTTAGAACAACTTTGCCTTCATAAAAGTAAAAAAAAAAAAATCAATTAAAGAGGCCAAATATTGTCCCTTGATGGAAGAGGTGTGACTGCAGTCTAAGTGGTATGCAGAAGGATGTTAAATGCCTCAGGGGGTACGCCACTCTAAAAAGTTTGGGAACCACTGAAGTAGCATAACGGACTGTTTTTGTACAGCTAAAATAACTTAAGCAGCTGAGAACTGAAGCCTTGCACATTCAAGTTACCAATGGTCGCACCCACTTCACTTGTCTCTTATGTTAAAAATAAGGTGAGCAATACAGAATTCTAAAACATTCAAATATTTTACAGAAAGGTATGGTCCCAAAGATATTTTCTGTACAGTATGACATGAAGAATATGAACGGAGGGCATGACGAGGGCAGACACTGGACAGCACCACAACTTAAATGTAAACCAGTTTTATAACTTCAGGGGAAGAAGTTTCCTTGCTGGAGCCTTTCTCACTCTCTCTCTCTTTCTCTGTCCTCTCTTCCTGCAGGGTTCTGGAAAGTTCAGGTTTAATGCTTCATTGACTGCAGATGTTGCAACCATTGCGAAATCTGGAGTCTCCTTTCTCTCAATGCCAGCTCATCTCCATACTTAGTCTGGTTTGGTCTCCTCTCAAAGCTAGGCTGATTGAGCTCATCCCCTCAAATCGATTCTCAGCTCGTAGGATATGTTGTTGTGGTAATGATGAAACAGCATGTTTGCTGTTTCAAGTCCTCACTAGCTAATGTGATTCTGGTAAATGAAGCCACAGGCCTAATTAGGTTCTTTAGTCTGTATAGGGTCATCTTGAAGTAATTTGTGGACATTTTGAGGAAAATGTATTAAAAAAAAGGGGGGGGGGGGGGTTGAACAAAGCAACGCTAACCCTTATTAAAAGAACATTTGAGTTAACTTAACATTTGAGCTAAAAAAAAGATGGATAAGCAATCAGATAATAATCCCAACACAAAGGTCACATTAACAGTATTGGCATTGAATCTATTTAGTTAAAGGTAAAGAGAGAGATCTCAAATCTCAAATCTTTTGAATCCATTCACCAAAAAGATGAGTTCATTCAGTGGCCATTTCTACAGGTTACATCATTGCGCCAGTCTGTTGCCACCTACTGGTACCTACTGTTCTGGGGTGTGTTTCCCGAAAGCATTGCTAGCGAACTGTGGTCGCAAGTTTCATCGTTATCAGCATAGTTCAACGAGTCAGTGTTTCCCGAAACCATAGTTCCAACAAACATTCGCAAACAGCACCGCAAAGTTGTGTGGTTGGAACGACAGCTCTTGAGCTGTGGTTAGAAGCATAGTTTCTTGTTTTTATGACATGTGGGCTTAATAAATCCTTATCTTAAGCAAAATAGCAAGCTGACATTCAGTACAATCTATATCTTTTATTTTGAATATGTACAAATGTCATTTACGTCTTTTAGTTTGTCAAGAGATTTAAAGTGCCGTTTCATTAAAAGAAGTTATTACTCCACCACCTGCGTGACATCATTAACCAACATGATTGAACGTCAATTTGCGACAATACGGTTTCGAGAAACAGTCGTGACTATCTTGATTTCTTCAACGATGCATTGTATTATGGTAGTTAAGCAGCGAGTTATGTCGTTGTATGGGAAACACACCCCTGAGCGAGTCATTGAATCATTCCACATTTTACAGATTTGTTGCAAAACATCAAATCATTAATTCATGACAGAAACAAGTATTATTATCCTCTGTTAAAACATGCATGTCTACAAATCAAGAGTGAGCAGGTCCTCTTTCAGAAACGATGTGCCCCAGTCATTCAGTTTGGTAACTAATGCAAATTTTTTTGAAGTATTTACTTCACCACAAAACCATTTTTTTTTTGATCAGAGTAGCTCGCATTCGTCGGCCGCATACGTCATCAAGTATGTCTAATTTCAGAAATAAGTAATTTACTGTTATTCCCTGTGAGGTGTAAATTATTGTAATTTCTTTCTTTGGAATGTAATGGTTACTTTTCCAAAATAAGGCATCCTCAATAACATATGCAGCCAACAAATGCGACCTCTGGAAGGCACAACCTTCAAAATGAGACAGCAACTGTCAGCTATTATTCATTATTGCAAAAATCATCACAGGTGGACCTTGTATCTTCCTGTGTATTCGAAAGGGTTTATTTTGTTATAATGACCAGATGACTTGACATTACCCTACTTGCAACATGGCTACTCACCAAATATTTTTATAATTTTTAAATAATTTTTAACCAAATAATTTTTTTTTTTTAATATTTATTTTTAAATTAAATATGAATTATTATTTTAAAATGAATTAATTTTATTATCCAAGAAATTGGTCAGAGCCATTAAAATCGGTTGCCAAAATGATGTATAGCTCAGCACTATTTTACAAAATTTGACCACAGAATTCTGTGACTGACCAATCAGAATTAATCTGTCCAGAGAGCTGTACATAATGAAAATATTTACAGTAATAAAGACCTGACTTTTGACATCCATCTGGTCTATTAACAGTCTGTGTGAGAGTCATGGGGAAAAAGCAATACCTCACACTCCTCTGCACCCCCTTAAATGATTGGATAAACCTTCTTTGACTCTGGACTCAATTTAGACTCGATCTAATCTCACTTTCAACCCTCAACAGCTTTTGTAAATTCCTCAGTACCCCCTTCATAGATGCCACCCTGTACTGAATTCATTCACTGGCAAAACGCCTTTTGTGTTTTTACATCTTTCTCCTCTCTTCCCTTGGCCTTCTGGTTGTTGTTTTGAACTCAACAGGGAATGCCTGAAAAAATGTTTTTTTACTGCAGAACATGCCTTGAGCACATTGTTAGCGAGCAAGATTTAAAGGACCCTTTTAATCAAACCCAGATCACGGTTCACGGCAGGGTCAGCAGTCCATCTCTGCAGGGCACTCAGGACTACACCACGCATACACGTCTCTCCGAATCTGCAAATCTGTCCTTCGGTTGGACATCCAGGTGTGAGGATGAGATTATAGGTCATAAAAGCTGCCACTGCCCCGCCCAACAGCCCTATGAACTGAACAGAAACTCTGCACTTATACAGCTCGACTAATTACTGCCTATTGGCGTAGTATTTTATCAGATGCATTTTACAAACCATATTAACAAGAGGTGAATAAAAAGGAAGAATGGTAAAACGACAGTAAAAAGAAATGCTGACGGGCTCCAGCCGCTAATGAAGGTACAATTTGTTCTTGTTGACTATTTGTGGGAATTTTGTGGGTGTCAAGAAGTTAACAACCAGATGGACTGTAACTATTGCAATGAGAATAAAGATTAATTATTATTTATCATCTACTGTATGCATGATATATGTAAGTAAGATTGAGGATAAGTGTTTGCTTGCATTGCTAATGTTGAGCACAAGCAACACCTGTAGGTATAAGTATTAATAGCTAAACATCTCCATAAATATCTTGGGTCCTAAGTGAGTAAATTAATAACTGCAAATGTTGTGCTCTCTACTGTTAGTGTCACATTCCTCACCTTCAGACCCTCCTGGGTGAAGGCGTGAGATACAGAGCCCATGTACCAATAAAGAGTAAATGAGATCAAGCCCCTGGAGCTGGACACTTTTCCTGACTGACCTATGTGAGATCCAGATGCCTGGAAAGCCATCAAATGGAGATGATCATTTAGAACTGGTGTCCTGACCCAAAAATGGTTCACAGTAGAGCTGCACGATGAATCATTAAAAGATCGCGATCTCAATTCCAACACCCACTTGATCTTCTTAAATGACAACGATTCTCCAGTGCTGCCACTGACCCAGAGAGAGCAGCTGTTATGTATAGGTATGAAATAGCTTCACAAACAGTCTTTTCAACCACTGAGTATGATTATTTCTGTGTTACAAATATTCAAATGATCACAAAAGTACTGGGATAAAAGCTTAGGCTGTGTTCACACTTGGCGTCTTTTTTGACAAGAAAAAGTTGACAAGAGCGCTCTTTGAGTAAAAAAAAAAAAGCTGGCAGCGTGTGGTTCCAATAGCAGCCAAGGGTCTTTTGTTGCTATAACAACAGCTGCAACAAGAGTGCTGTGTGGTGCAGAGATACAAAATGTTGAGAAAGAGAAAGTTGGCTCTTACGTTGGCTTTTGAAGTTAACGGGGAGGAGAATGTAGGTTCACAACGACGTTTGTGGGTGCACGACATTATGAGAATGTAGGTTCACAACGACGTTTGTGGGTGCACGACATTATATGGGGACAAAAACAGAATGGTGCTTACAATAATTTAGTCCAGGAGCTCCGGACTCATTATTATCATTATTATTATACACTCACCTAAAGGATTATTAGGAACACCATACTAATACTGTGTTTGACCCCCTTTCGCCTTCAGAACTGCCTTAATTCTACGTGGCATTGATTCAACAAGGTGCTGAAAGCATTCTTTAGAAATGTTGGCCCATATTGATAGGATAGCATCTTGCAGTTGATGGAGATTTGTGGGATGCACATCCAGGGCACGAAGCTCCCGTTCCACCACATCCCAAAGATGCTCTATTGGGTTGAGATCTGGTGACTGTGGGGGCCATTTTAGTACAGTGAACTCATTGTCATGTTCAAGAAACCAATTTGAAATGATTGGAGCTTTGTGACATGGTGCATTATCCTGCTGGAAGTAGCCATCAGAGGATGGGTACATGGTGGTCATAAAGGGATGGACATGGTCAGAAACAATGCTCAGGTAGGCCGTGGCATTTAAACGATGCCCAATTGGCACTAAGGGGCCTAAAGTGTGCCAAGAAAACATCCCCCACACCATTACACCACCACCACCAGCCTGCACAGTGGTAACAAGGCATGATGGATCCATGTTCTCATTCTGTTTACGCCAAATTCTGACTCTACCATCTGAATGTCTCAACAGAAATCGAGACTCATCAGACCAGGCAACATTTTTCCAGTCTTCAACTGTCCAATTTTGGTGAGCTCGTGCAAATTGTAGCCTCTTTTTCCTATTTGTAGTGGAGATGAGTGGTACCCGGTGGGGTCTTCTGCTGTTGTAGCCCATCCGCCTCAAGGTTGTGCGTGTTGTGGCTTCACAAATGCTTTGCTGCATACCTCGGTTGTAACGAGTGGTTATTTCAGTCAAAGTTGCTCTTCTATCAGCTTGAATCAGTCGGCCCATTCTCCTCTGACCTCTAGCATCAACAAGGCATTTTCGCCCACAGGACTGCTGCATACTGGATGTTTTTCCCTTTTCACACCATTCTTTGTAAACTCTAGAAATGGTTGTGCGTGAAAATCCCAGTAACTGAGCAGATTGTGAAATACTCAGACCGGCCCGTCTGGCACCAACAACCATGCCACGCTCAAAATTGCTTAAATCACCTTTCTTTCCCATTCTGACATTCAGTTTGGAGTTCAGGAGATTGTCTTGACCAGGACCACACCCCTAAATGCATTGAAGCAACTGCCATGTGATTGGTTGATTAGATAATTGCATTAATGAGAAATTGAACAGGTGTTCCTAATAATCCTTTAGGTGAGTGTATATTAGTTCATATATTATTATTATTATTATATATCATTGTGTTCATATCATATATCTCTTTGTGCTCCGACACTAGCACAATTAATCAATTTACCGGCACCTTCTCCATTTTTCTTGTTGTTATGGATACGAGTCAGGTCTTGCTACTCGCTTGTCATTGGTCAGCTGTCAAAAAGGCGCTTGACATAGGGTGTTTTTAATCAGAAAAGTTGAACTTTATTCAACTTGAAAAGACGCGCTGAGCTGCAGAAAAAGATGTCAGCATTGGTGTTTAAAAAAGCGCTCACGACTTTTTTGAAAACACGGTTTACTCCATAGGATTATAATGTAAAACAGACGCTGGCAGCTTCAAAAAAGATGTCAAGTGTGAACACGCCCTTATAGTTCGGATATAAACACTGATGTCTACAGTAGCGATCAAAATAGAGCAAATCACCTTTTGAAAGTAACATGGTGCTTCTTTTGATTACATTGTTACACAACTAGGTGGCGACAAGTGACTGAAAAAATGTATTTATCATTGAATTATTCATTCAAGAGATTTGTTCAAAAACGCTGATTCATCCAGTAATGAAACAGAACAGAACCTCTAGTAAATTACCAAGCGTGCCACACACGTCCTGAAAAGTGAAGCCAAAGTGCCTCGATTGCCCCAGGTGGTTGGTCCCAGTATAACTCATAAATCCCACACCCTCCATGTATTCTAATGGGACGCGAGACAAACCAAACGTTCAAATTACACTTCAAATATATTTTTTCCAAAGATGGGTTATGTAGTTATCATCACGTTGATGTAAGTTGTTTGTTTTTTAAAATAAGTTTGGTTTTAGTTAGTTATTTGATGCTATAAAAACGTGGATGTGACGTTATGATTGACAGCTTCTCTGAGCAAAGTTGTCATCGAGGCACCAACAGACTATTTTCAGGAGGAGATTGGAGCTTTAGAATTAATTTCTAGATTTCCATAACTGTTTATTTCACACCAACATAATGAGTTGTTCTGCAGTAAAATGTACAAACCGATTCTGCGGGAGCGTGGGCAGGGTTTTGATATCGCGGCTCTACTTCCTGCTCTCAACTGCGCAGACTCCGGTCCCGAGTTCACTACTGCACAGACGCAGGTCCCAAATCAGCGCAAGATGTCAGCGCCATATTGGGACATTTGAGGCTTCGCTTTTCTACAATGGAAGATAGTGAAGAGGCGTCATCCATCTTTTTTTACAATCTATGTAAACTACATGTTATTTTGTTGTCTATAGAGTGGTGCAGGTATGACGTCACTTTGTAGGCCAACCGGCAGTTAGCATCACACTGGTTCCCTCGAGAAAAACCCAATAGGATTTTCCCAGTAGGCTTTTGGATTATCACAAAAAACAAGCTCTGTGATCAACAAAAGTTTATGATACTTACACGTTTTGTCCATCAAGATAATTATCACAGATGAACACAACTTTTATGAATTTTGAAGCCTAAATGCAGTCGCCAGAAGTAAAAAGCTAAAGGTAGGCTATAAACGGTTATCAGTTATCATCTCAAAACATTTTCCCAGAAAGTTTGAGTTAGAATAGTTTATAAGAGCGCAATTATAAGCATAATGAGGCTGTAAAAGCGGACTGAGGTTACCTGCTTGACGTTTAATCTCCTCGACTGCCTCTGTAATCCCATTTAGCCTATTGTTAGCAACCGCCTTTTTCAAGACACGTAACAGCTTCAAAAAAATCACAAGTGGGGTAATACTGATGTATTTTTTGTCTTAGAATAAAACATAAAAGTGTCTTGAGCTTGTGTTCACCACAGACCTTATTTCAGTCATTTAACCAAAACCCCATTGACTTTGAGACAAGGGAACCGGAAGTGCTAAAATGCAAACTCGCTTCCACATTTGGCCTACAAAGTGATGTCATACCTGCACCACTCTATTCAGAATCATGAGAGAATCGCCAAAAAAAAAAAAATTCTTAAATTTATCCAGAATCGTGTAGCTCAGGTTTGTTCGAATAGGGTTGTGAAAAAATTGTGAATAAACAATGCTAAAAGAAATGAATAATATAAAACTAATATTTTCATGCATTTTAAGGTAGCAAAATAAATAGGCTTATCAACTAGAAGAAAATGCTTAATGTCAATCAATATTCTGATTTATGACCATCTGGCCCATCATGCAATGATGATGATGATTATTATTATTATTATTATTATTTATATAGCGTTGACACTTCGCAATCAAATTAGATCAATACAAAAAAAAAAGTTGATTTTGGTTGCTGTTGTGTTATACATAAACAAGAAAACATTTAAAGGCCACGTTCCTTAGCCGTGTTTCTGCATTTACAAATATAACTATGGCGATAGTACTATGGTAAAGTTATAGTATCAAATGGTAATACCATGATTACTTTGATATATACCATGTTACCGAATGATTAACATAGCATGCCATAGCACTTAGACTGTTCCATTCAAAGAATACTGTATTACCATGGTACCTGTAAAACAAAGTGTTTCTTTCTACATACACAACACAAGAGTTCTAGTAACCTAAAATTGCCCTCTTGATTACCGTTCTGATCCATAACATATGGCACACCTTGAGTAGGGTAAAACTAGTAGACTGAAGATGTCTGAGAGGTAAAGAGAGAGCGAGAGAGGGAAAAACATTCATACAATGTTCTCTTTCTAAATCTGCAGTATTCAATCGAGAACAGGCGCCTGTGTCTCAGGTATCTTGGACAGTATAGTGGAAATTGAATACCTTGCCATACTGTAGTATGAACATGAATAAGAGATGTGGGTTTGAGAGCTGCATGTGCAACTAGAGTGATGACAGGTGGAACAGAAAAGAGGCATATGGATCCACATGGAATCCTGCAAAGTTCTCAACACAAAGAGAAAATCCAGCAGTCTAACTTTCCTTGAACCCTAAGAGGAATACTGATTCAAAAGCATTCTCAAATGCTAAATAACTAAATCCTCTAAATCCGGTCTAGGCTGAGGAGTCCTGTCATCGTTGGGGGATGTAAAACTGGCACATTAATTGCGTAAAATAAAGGTGCAACATTGATCATTTTTCACAGGATATATTTAGACCATTAGAGTAAATTCCAGAAATGGTGACTATCAACACACACAGGCACAGAACAGCACATCTGCCGTTATCATAACCTCCAAACGTGTTCGCCAGCAATGGCGCTTTTGCCCATCAGTTGGGCCAAGTTTCAGTACAACAACACACTACAAACGAAACTACCCGAGCCTATATTATGGCACTCACAACTGGTAAATGTTCCCAGTTCACAGTATAATCACCCAAACTGTCAAATAAATACTGTTTAGCCTACATAATTTCTGCGCCTTGTTGATTATAATGGGAGATTTCGCAGCCAAAGTTTCTTTTTGGGCGTCAGGTGCGGTTTTAAGCATCGGATTGGTCATTGCATTAGCACAATCAACAGATATGTCTGTGATTGTTTAAAATGCCAAAAAAAACATGTTGTAAATAGAAACCTTTATGCCGGGGCAGTAGATAAATTGATTGCTTCAGTGCACTCACAATTAATCAATCGCAGCAGGTGCAATCTTAATTTTATAAATAGGCCATTGACAAAAAGTACTAACTCTGAGATTATAACAGATGACCTTTAACCAACCTGACATTCAAGAATGTGAGCATGCTTAAACCAGCAACCAATGACATACTGCACTTGTAACCCTTTGTAGAATGTAGCGCCCCTTTCTCTCAGACAACTATAATCACTTCATCAGAGCTCCAAATACTCTTCTCGTCTGTCAAGACATGCATTTGGCTTATAGAATATCACAGTGATTTAAATATTTCAGACAGGTAGTTAAATGATTTTATTTACATATTTTTTTATGCCTATATCCTTGAATTTACTAATGCCCTCCATCTACACACACTTCAACCAATGCCTTACCTGGTAAAGTCCGCAGTCATGTCCATCTTATGCGCATTTTTCATTCTTGACAATTTTCAAACACAAACTCTAACTCTCAAAATACTTAATTGGTTTGAGTAGGACAAACTTAAATTAAACAAATTAGTTCAGTTAAATTAACTGTTATGAGTATTTAGAACTTTCTTTTTCGTTTGAGTTCATAGCACTGACATGTTTCAAGTAAACTGAACTGTTTCATTGTTTTGAGTTGTATGAATTAATTTCCTTTAATTTAGACTAACTTAAGTTTAACTGAATCTGGGCTGGGATTTTTTATTTCCCAACATGCTTTGCCCATGGCACTCGAAAGGGAGAGTAAATGCTAAAATTAAGTGTTATATAATGTTTGTTTTTTTGTGCAAGATAAATGGTAACGGAGATTTAGTAGTGATTAATGTTTTGTTATGCTAATTTAATTTAGTTTCTGTTAATGTGTTTTTTAGAAGAGTTACTATCATGGTGACAAGTGACGCATGCTGCTTGGTTTGAGAGCAGGTAAGTTACATGTTTTAAGATGCTGTACTCATTCAGTAAGTGCTATACCATGATATTGTTAACATGTTAGCAAATTAGCAAGTTGGCATTTTCTGAATTAGTTTGTTATAGCTAGCAAAATATTTCTTAACTTAAAAAAAAAAAATTAACTATTTAGTTAATTAACTAAATATTTTATGTTAATTGCTATCAAAATGTATGAGTTAGCCAACTCAGTACTTCAAGTTAGGAGCAGTTAACATGCATGAGTACTACAAACTTGATAGTGCTGCTTACCTTAAATTGGGAACATCATAACTCAAAAAAATTATGTAACTGATTACCTCAAATTTTTAGCCCAACAAAGTTTACAGTGTGGGGTTGAAGAGGAGGACACATTTAGCCCACAGGGTAAAGGATGGGGACAAAGTCCAAATCACCAGACCAAATGGGTTCAACCACTGGGATGCACAACGTCTCGGAACATTTAAAGGAGCAAGAAATCAAACAAAGCCACATCTGACTCGGAGAAGGCTTTTACAGGGCCCTCAGGAGGAGTTTGATCTGGAAGAGTGACCATCCAAGAGAGGGATTCTGTCATTGGTGGAGAAAGAACGGAGAATGTGAAAGAAAGGGAAAAGCCATAAATCATCCTTACAGGGACAGCCTTTGTGGTTCAAACCTGATGGGAGACTGTAATTTATCAAACATTTTATAGCAGAATGATGGACCTGTGGTGGGCTGAGGAGTTTTAATGGCTGATTTTACTTTATACATTATGGGTGTGGTTTCAACCTGTAAACATGAGGACAATTGACTGAAACAAATGGAAGCCATTGAAGACATATGGAATCTTGGCATGAAATCTGTTACTGATATCAGATTAGTCATAAATAAAGACTTCAAACTCTGTATGTCAGCACAGAGACATTAATACATGTCAGCTGAGGGTCAACTACCTCATCATTTTTCACATAAAGTCATCATTGTTATTAGGGCCCGAGCACACCCTATTGTAATTGCTCAGTCTAATATTCTTCTTCTCCGAAATGAATCGCATTTTTGAGGGCCTAAACATGCTCGAAAACTCATGAAACTTTGCACACGCGTCAGAAGTGGTGAAGATTTACGTCTGATATTGGTTTCAGAATTAGGTGTGGCAAAATGGCTCGACAGCGCCACCTACAAAATTTCAATTAAGCACAGTTCGCGCTACATTTCATGTACGAGTATGAAATTCGGTAGACAAATGTAACAGCCCAATACCTTCAAAAATGTCCCTGGGAGCAAATTCTGAAAACCCAACAGGAAGTGAGATATTTTGTATTTTCTCTGCAAAATTTTTGCAGTTTTTGCCATTTCCAGACGTTGTACTTTAACGAATTCCTCCTAGAGATTTAATCAGATCAACATCATATTTGGTCAGTCTAATCTAAAGGCTTTTGCGAAGTTAAATTGCGAAGATCTTGAGTTCCCCTTCGAGGGAACTCGCACTGCGTCGTGATGGGAACACCCTCAGCGTAGCGCGTCTGAAGCATGAATGAAATCTATTCCAATCCTGATTGGTGCTGCGTCATGACGTAGTAGATGACGGCGTACCCGGAAGGTACAAAGGGATGCCGGCTTGCACAACACATTAGCTTTTGCTCTTCAGCTAAGCGCTCTGTGTTTTGTGAGTCCTATTTGGTGTTGTTTGTCTTACGTTTCACAAGCATTTATGGCAAGCGAGCAGTTCAGACGATGTGTGCCTCCATGTCCCCGCTTCATTTCGGGCACGGACACACATCAGCTGTGTGTGCATTGCCTGGGCGTGCAGCACGCTCGAGCAGCCCTCGAGGGGGCTGCTTGTGGCGAGTGCGAGAGGCTACCGCTCCGGGTATTGCGCTCACGGCTGGCCGTGTTTGATGAGGCCGGCCAAGCTCGCAAGCCCCGTGGTTCTGGGCCCGCGTCTGTCGAGGCAGCGCGGCGCCGAAGATCATGGGGCTCGCAAATGGACCTGACCGCGGGCATTGGGACTGCTGAGGCAACTTCCCAATCCTCATCGGAGGGTTCAGATGTTCTCCCTCCTCGTGTGGAAGCCTGCGAGGTGGAGAACCCGATGCTTCAGCTATCTGGCTCTGAGTCAGATGTGCTGAGCATCGAGGCGGGTGCGGTGGAGCCCGAATCGCCACTCCACTCACCCGCTCAAGAGGAGCTGGTCGAGGTTTTGACCCGCGCTGTGGCCAAACTTAACATTGATTGGCCACAGGAAAAACAAGTAGTCCAGCCACCAAGCAAGCTGGACGAACGTTTTTTCAGGCGTCGGGCTCAACCTGCACGCCGGGGTCTTCCGTTTTTTCCAGACTTGCACAATGAGTTGTGCAAGTTGTGGGAAAAACCATATTCGGCCAGGCTTTCCAACTCCCCAGTACTCGACTTCTCTAACGTGCTGGGGGCAGCGGAAGCCGGTTATGGGACTCTGCCGCGGGTGGAAGAGGCTCTCGCGAGCTATCTTTCGCCTGAGGCCACTTCGTCCCTTAAGGCCCCGGCGCTGCCCACCAAGCCTTGCATAGACACTTCCTCGCTGGTGGGCAGGGCCTATATGATGGCTGGGCGGGCTGGTAGCTGCCTTCACACGATGGCTGTGTTGCAGGCCTACCAGGCTGACCTCCTCAAGGAGTTAGACGAAGGCGAGGGTCCCTCTCCGGAGGATATTACTAAATTAAGAAAGGCCACCGACTTGTCTCTCCGCATCACCAAGGAGACGGCCCGTTCCATCGGCTGCTCCATGGCTGGTTTGGTGTGTGTGGAGAGACACCTATGGTTAAATCTGTCAGGGATGAAGGAGAGAGAGAAACACTTTCTCCGTTAACACCGTCGTCGAGAGGTTTCAGGAGGTGAAAAAGCAGGCGAAGAAGGCTTCCGCCAAGCGGTCCTAGCTTCGGCCGGGCCGCCGAGAGCTGTCCCCCCTGGGTCGGAGCGATCGAGGTCGCTTCCTACCCGGAGCTCTCTGGGAATCAGTGCTGTGTTCCCGCTGTCCAGTACGCTTGGGCCACACTGTTTTCCCGCACACGCGTGCCACTCCAGCAGCCTCTAGAAAGACCTGCGGCTGGGCAGCAAACGTGTCCGCACACCGAAAATCCTCCTCGACTACTGCCTGCAGGGCAGCCGCTTCAGGGGGTCGGGGACGAGGCTCGGTTGACACCCGAGGCCAGCCTCGAGAGGCTGGTTCCCTTAGCAGATTATCTCGGCGCATGGTCATGCCTTCTGAATATATCTGTGTGGGCCCTGCGTACTGTAGAACTGGGTTACAGGCTGCAGTTCAGCTCCCCTCCCCCAAAATTCAATGGGGTGGTCTGGACTGTGGTCGGCCCAGAGCAGGTGCGGGTTATGGATCAGGAAGTACAATCCCTGTTGGTAAAGGAGGCCGTAGAACGTGTTCCTCCACCAGACAAGGAGTCCGGGTTCTACAGCCGGTACTTCATAGTTCCCAAGAAGGATGGGGGGTTGCGTCCAATAATAGATCTCAGGCACTTGAATCGTTCTCTGAGGAGATTCAGGTTCAAGATGCTCACAATCCCAGCCATCGTGAAGCAGATCCAGTTCGAGGACTGGTTCGTCACGATAGATCTAAAAGACGCATACTTCCACATCTCCATCCTTCCATGTCACAGGAAGTTCCTGAGGTTTGCTTTCGGGGGCGAAGCATTCCAATATCGGGTTCTTCCTTTCGGCCTAGCTCTTTCCCCTCGCACCTTTACCAAGTGCATGGATGCAGTACTGGCTCCACTAAGACTCCAGGGCATCCATGTACTCAATTATATCGACGACTGGCTCATACTAGCCGAGTCGCGCGAGATGGCAGTTCGGCATCGAGATGTTGTTCTGGCCCATATCAGGTGCTTGGGGTTGAGACTCAACACAAAAAAGAGTGTGTTGTCGCCCTCCCAGAGGACTACGTTCCTGGGGGTTGTATGGGATTCCTTGACGATGCGGGCACAAATGTCCCATACTGGCGATGGTCTCCAAGGTGAAGCTAGGCCGCAGCCTCACTGTGAAGCAGTTCCAGAGACTGCTGGGGCTCATGGCAGCAGCATCCAACGTGATACCTTTTGGCCTGCTACACATGAGACCCCTACAGTGGTGGCTGAGAGCCAAGGGGTTTTTCCCGAGGGGAAATCCGTTCCGTATGATCAGGGTAACGCGCAGATGCCTTCGTTCCCTCGTCATATGGAAGAAACCTTGGTTCCTGTCCCAAGGACCAGTGCTGGGAGCATCATGTTGCTGGAAAACCGTTTCAACAGATGCCTCCCTCACTGGTTGGGGCGCGGTCATGGACGGCCAGTTTGCGAGAGGTCTGTGGGAGACCTGGCATTCCTCCTGGCACATCAACTGCCTGGAAATGCTAGCGGTCTACAAAGCTCTGAGGAGCTTTTTCCCGGACCTCCATGGCCACCATGTCCTGATACGAACAGACAATACGTCTGTGGTTTCGTATCTGAATCATCAGGGGGGTCTGAGGTCGCGCCCTCTATGCAGACTGGCACACCAGATACTCCTGTGGACCAAAACCAGGGAGCAGACGTCCTGTCGAGGCAGGGGCTGAGGCCTGGGGAGTGGTGACTCCACTCATAGGTGGTGGAGGCCATGTGCGTGAGATTCGGCCCAGTGGAAGTTGACCTGTTCGCGTCTCAAGAGACCTCCCACTGCCCACTGTGGTTCTCTCTCTGGCATCCAGCTCTGCTGGGGCTGGATGCCATGACACAGACGTGGCCAAGGCTGCGTCTGTACGCATTTCCCCCGATCGCTCTGCTCCCGGGAGTCTTGGAGCGGGTCCGCCGAGAAGGGATCAGCCTACTACTGGTAGCACCCTGCTGGCCGACCCGGGTATGGTTCTCGGACATTATAACACTGCTAGACTGCCTCCCGTGGCAGGTCCCTCTGAGGAGGGATCTGCTGTCCCAGGCCGGGGGCACAATATTCCACCCCCGGCCAGACCTGTGGAACCTCTGGGTCTGGCCCCTGAGGGGGCTCAGTACCTAGAGGCTGGCCTGTCACCAGCTGTTGTCGAGATCCTACTCAGCTCCAGGGCTCCTTCCACCAGGAAGCTGTACAGCCTGAAGTGGAATGTGTTTTCCACTTGGTGTAGAGAACGTGAGCTCGACCCAGTTAACTGCCCAGTGGCTTCAGTGCTGGAGTTCCTCCAAGGTCGTTTCTCCGCCGGGCTTACCCCGTCCACACTTAAGGTGTACGTGGCTGCCATTGGGGCTTTCCACTCGCCTCTAGGTGATGGGCCTTTGGGGAAGCACTATCTGGTTGTACGGTTCCTCCGTGGGGCTCAGAGGATGAGGCCTGCGACTCGTTCCAGAGTCCCAACCTGGGACCTGGCAGTGATACTTGAAGGGCTGGCTGAGGCCCCCTTTGAGCCGCTGGAGTCGGCCGAGGCAAAGAACCTGACCCTGAAGGTGGCCTTTCTCCTTGCAGTTACCTCTCTGAGGAGAGTGGGGGATCTCCAGGCCTTGGCGATTACGCCGACTTGCCTGGAGTTTGCCCCTGGCGGAGTGAAGGCCATCTTACATCCAAGACCGGGCTACGTGCCCAAGGTGCCATCTAATATGGCACGGTCAGTGGTTCTTCAGGCCTTCCACCCTCCACCTCACGGGACGGCTGAAGAGGGGAGACTTCACCTGCTCGATGTTCACAAAGTTCGATGTTTCGCCATGAAAGAGGAAGTTGTTTTAACTCGGGCATACAATGTCTGATCTGCCCCAAACTTCACAAGTTTTATTAGAGTCCTGGCCTGAAGACATCTACATGCCAGTATTCAGTTACAGGCATAGCGCCACCTGCGGGCAACAGGAAATGCCATGTTTTACACTGTGATTAACTCCTCCTAGAGATTTAACCAGAACAACAACATATTTTGTCAGTCTAATTTTAAGGCATTGGTGATGTTAAATTGTGAAGATCTTGAGTTTTCGCTGAAGGGCGTGTCCGTGACGGCCTGACAAAGTCTAATGTTTCGCCATGACACAGGAAGCTGTTCTAAGTCAGGCATACGATGTCCGATCTGCCCCAAACTTCACATGTTTTATTAGAGTCCTGGCCTGAAGACATCTACATGCCAATATTCAGTTAGTCATAGCGCCATCTGCTGGCAACAGGAAATGGCACACTTTACACTGTGATTCACTCCTTGAAACACACTTAAATATGCCATGAAGTACCAAACATGCTAGAAACACGTTAAATCATGCAACACGTGGGGAAGTGCTAATGTATGCAATTTACGCCACAAAACAGGAAGTTGTTGTAACTCAGGCATACAATGTCCAATCTGCCCTAAACTTCACATGTTTGATAATGGTCCTGACCTGAAGACATCTACATGCCAATATTCAGTTATAGTCAAAGCACCACCTGCTGGCAGCAGGAAGTGTGGCACATCAAAATGACTCCAAATTTTACATGCTTAAATGCATGTCATCCACTATTCACTGTGGTGGCGGTGGCCCTGGGTGCGAGGGCCCTTTCATCGCTGCTTGCAGCTTTAATTGTCCTTGTATTTCATCTGACTGAACAGAATACTGGCTGGTCAATGTTATTGTTCTTAAAAATCTTAAAAATATATCTAAATTACGGCACATGCTTTCAATGCAAAATGCTGAACAGTTAATTCATGCGTTCATGACCTCAAGACTAGATTATTGTAATGCTCTACTGGGTGGTTGCCCTGCTCGCATAATAAATAAACTGCAGCTGGTCCAAAACGCAGCAGCTAGAGTTCTTACTAGAACCAGGAAGTATGACCATATTAGCCCAGTTCTGTCAACACTGCACTGGCTCCCTATTAAACATCGTATACATTTTAAAATCTTGCTAATTACTTACAAAGCACTAAATGGTTTAGCTCCCCAGTACTTGAGCGAGCTCTTAACACATTATACTCCATCACGTGTATTGCGGTCTCAAAACTCTGGCCAGTTAATAATACCTAGAATATCAAAATCAACTGCAGGCGGTCGATCCTTTTCCTATTTAGCACCTAAACTCTGGAACAGTCTTCCTAGCATTGTTCGGGAAGCAGACACACACTGTCAGTTTAAATCTAGACTAAAAACACATCTCTTTACTATGGCATACACATAGAACATTTTTAATTTCCATTATTCAAATCAGTTAAATGATTGTTTTAGGCTGCATTAACTAGGTCAGCCGGAACCGGGAACACTTCCCATAACACCTGATGTACTCGTTACATCATAAGAAGAATGGCATCTACGCTAATGTTAGTCTCTCTGTTTATCCCGAGGTTTACTGCAGTCGGCCGGATCCGGGCCGTATCCAGATCAGATGGTGGACCTGCGCCTAGACATGACCAGCGTATCCCTGAAATGTCTGCAGAGAGCGTGTCAATTAAACTCCCCCCAGTAAATGCCGCATCGACACGACATCCTCATTAAACCCGTCCCCGGCGTGACGACTCCAATCTTTCGAATAATCCTACAAATATCTATTGATCTAATATGACTTCTGACCTGTAATGTTGCCAGAATCATAATCATACACTATTTGTTCGTCGGCCAGAGGAGAACTGGCACCCCGACTGAGCCTGGTTTCTCCCAAGGTTTTTTTCTCCATTCTGGCCCTGAAGGAGTTTTGGTTCCTTGCCACCGTCGCCTTTGGCTTTTGGCTTGCTCAGTTGGGGACACTTAAATTTCAACTATATTACTGATCTGCCCGCATTGACACTATATGATAATTGAAATGAGCTGGATGACATCACTGTTTTCACCAAAGCGGCTGTACAGCCGAATCAAATTCTGTTGCATTATTTTCCTGTTACCACTGTGAAGCTGCTTTGAAACAATTGGCATTGTAAAAAGCGTTATATAAATAAAGGTGATTTGATTTGATTTGATTGTGTGAGAGACAACCATATACGTATATGCATTGTTTGAGTGCATAATTGTAATAAAATAAAATTATTTTTTATTTTTGTGTTGGTTAAGGCCAGATTCCTTCATCAGAGCTTCAAACTTTAAACTTTCCTTGTCATGTCTATGCTTGTACTTCCAGGGGCCCTGAAATACACTACTGTAAGAAAAAAATCAGTAGAAAACCTGATAATGTCCTGGCAGAAAATTGTCAGTAGGCCTTATTTTCCGTTTACGGACATTACCTTCAATCCTAAAACACAGCACAATGCAATGTTTCAAAATATGGGTAAAACAACTGTGAAAAAAAAATCAAGCCAATTATATGCTGTGAACTATTACAATGTAAAAAAAAATTCAACTTAGTAGGAGTCAGTTTATTATTTTGTGTTTATTATCAAATTCCCAGCATGCATTGCAGCTTGAAATAACTATGTATTAAAAATGATCATTGCTTAATATTTATCTGTTTTAATTTATGCTGCTGCTGCTGTTTCATTGTTAGCAGTCATATGGCCTATATGTGCAATGCTGGAGCTTAATATATTTGCATAACAGGGATATACACCGATCAGGCATAACATTATAACAGGTGAAGTGAATAACAATGATTATCTCTTCATCACGGCACCTCTTACTGGGTGGGATATATTAGGCAGCAAGTGAACATTTTGTCCTCAAAGTTGATGTGTTAGAAGCAGGAAAAATGGGCAAGTGTAAAGATTTGAGCGAGTTTGACAAGGGCCAAATTGTGATGGCTAGACGACTGGGTCAGAGCATCTCCAAAACTGCAGCTTTTGTGGGATCTTCTACAGTGGTCAAAATCTATCAAAAGTGGTCCAAGGAAGGAACAGTGGTGAACCGGCAACAGGGTCATGGCGGCCAAGGCTCATTGATGCACTTGAGGCGCGAAGGATGGCCCATGTGGTCCGATCAAACAGACAGGCTACTGTAGCTCAAATTGCTCAAGAAGTTAATGCTGGTTCTGATAGAAAGGTGTCAGAATACACAGTGCATCGGAGTTTGTTGTGTATGAGGCTGCATAGCCGCAGACCAGTCAGGGTGCCCATGCTGACCCTTGTCCACCACCGAAAGCGCCAACAGTGGGCACGTGAGCATCAGAACTGGACCACGAAGCAATGGAAGAAGGTGGCCTGGTCTGATGAATCACGTTTTCTTTTACATCACGTGGATAGTGTATGTTTGCATCTAGTTTTATGAGGCAAATAATGGCCATGTCATGTAGTGGGCTTTGAAAATCAAACATAATTATGAGAGAATGAGATTACTAGCTCCTTACATTGCGAAATGCTAAATAATCTTTAGTTTCCTTGACAAGAATATTTATGTTCATATAGATGAACAAACGCTTTTAGTTGTTAGTTTAGTTAACAAACTGACTGCAATAGGTTGCCATATTTTTTTTAAGCTAAATCAACTTTTTTTGTTCCTGAAGTGAAACACTGAGATGAATGAAAACTGAAAAGGTAAAAAAAAGAGAAGGGATTAAGGGGGAAAAAATTGGAGAAAAAAAAAATATTTTAAAGTTCAAGCCTTGCACAGACAGAGAGAGGCGGTCAACCACTTGCAGCGATGGTAGATTTTTCCATTCTAATTTGTCTGTGAGAATGACAGCTAATAACTTTTGAACTGAGGCTGTGTGCATTCACTTACACACACACACACACACCAGGCCAGTTTGTTAAAAGGACTCTTCTCTAGTAATGGAACTGGCTGATGCATGGTCATAACCTGCTCCAGCTCTTTCCTCTTTTCCTCTGTGCAATTATCATCCTCAATTCAAATCCACTCTTCTCTCTCTCTCTTGTTCTGCTTCTTTATGGGCCTGTGCCGCTGCAGCTGCAACAGTCTGGTTACCATATGGAACAGTGACCTGCTAATATTATAGTTCAGCCAAATACAGATCGTTTCTTAAACAGCGTGTTAAATATCCCCTTGTTTTTTTATCCAAGCGCAGAGGCTAATATAGTTGTAAATCTTGCTAAATGACAGATATTATTCCTGCATCTCCATGCTGGAACATCATTGTTTTGTTTGATCTGCGAATCATATTATCATGAGGAGGCATTAGGCTCCGAGGCAGGGTGAGCTTCTGTACAGACATGACCTTACTTTGCTCACCTTGAATATGGCATCTGATCAGAGCAGTTTAAAAGTCCTCAGTCTGCTAAACAGATGCCTGATTACCTCACACCTGAAAATATTCAACAGTATTTTGCAAAAGAAAATTGAAAAACATATATTGTTAGTAGCTGTTGTTTGATGTGTAATTCAAAGGTACAAGTCTTTTTCTAATTAACTTATTATTAAGGTAAAATATAAACTAGGGTAAAATATGGACATTGATGGGTTTTAAAATCTCAGTTTTGTTATTTAATTATTCAAACAAACAGTTATGAAATAGAAGTTGCAATAGTCTTTTCTTTCTGTGATGTATATCCGAGTTAAACAGTTTCTCAAACAAGAAAAAATGTATGGCGCCCTCGTGCCAGTAAACATCATCAGAGAAGAGATGATGATGCAAGAGGGAGGGAAAGTTATTTTGATTAAAGATTATGAATTAAAAAAATAATAATAATGATGTGCACTGATAAATCATTTATAATAAATAGTGCAATATTCCATAAAAAAAAGAAGAATTTCACGGTGACTAAAATAATAATAATAAAAAAAAATTACATGCTCAGATTGCAGAATTTGCAATCCATTGACTATATTTTCCAAGGAGGTTATATGCAGGCTGTAGGTTTATATGTTCAGTGTTTGAGGGAAACAGAGCTGGTCTGATTGTGGTTTAAGCAGTAGCTCTGTGTCAGATATATATATATTTTTAAAAGATACATTTTGTGACATACAGTATGATAAGAACGTCTCGGTTACGTATGTAACCCTCGTTCCCTTTCGTTCAGTCACACCGAGTTACGTCAGTGACTGACGAATGGGGGTTTCGCTTAGAAGCCTATCATCTTCGAGATCTTAGAAAACGCCCAGTGGCGATGAAATGCCATGGGCCTGCGGAATTTGCATAGCGTAACTCCGCCCCACCTCGTGGGTATATAAGGAAGTACGCTGGCAATGTCGCATTATGTTACCTGCTGAGGAGCCGAGATCTGAACTCCCGGCCGTTCCAGCGGTACAGCGGAAGTGGCAGAGGGACGTAACGTCTCCGTTCCCTCCTCAGGGAACGAGGGTTACATACGTAACCGAGACGTTCCCTTTCGTTCAGTCACTCCGAGTTACGTCAGTGACTGACGAATGGGGGTCCAATCTAATCACGCCACTCGGCTGTCATCCAGTGCCCTGCGTAAGTGTGAGCTCCCTGTCGTAGACTAGTATGGACGAAGGACTCCCACTTAACACAGGAATACCAACGTACACTGGGAAGCATATTCCACGTGGAAGCATGCACCAAGTGCCCGCCCGCAGGGAGGACTTAAGGATACACATATGACCCGCGGAGGGGCTGCATATGGAAGAACTCTGGGGTAACCAGCCGAAGGTGGAATTTTTAAACCCCAGGAGTGGCAAGGCTTGCCAAGGGAAAGACACATGCTCAAAGAGGCTTACAGTGGAATACACATGTGGGGGTCATCCGATGGGGGAACCATGCACACGGCTGCACCTAGCCGAACACGAGGGCTGACCAGACGGGCATGCACTCTGGTGTCAGCATCAACGGTGCTGGAGGAACGCAGGGCTTCAGGGAAGCAACCTGAGGAAATATCACACGTATCCAGTCCGTGGAGTGAAATGGCGAGCAAGCGAAGACACCTGACACCAGCTATCGGCCACTACTTGAGGCGAGTACATGAGAGGACACTGGCTCCACTCAGAGGTTATAAAACCTGGCGAATGTGTTGGGTGTCGCCCAGCCTGCAGCTCTGCAGATGTCTGTCAGCGAGGCGCCATGCGCTAGAGCCCAAAAGGAGGCCACACTCCGGGTGGAGTGTGCCCTCACCCCTAGGGGGCGTGGACGACCCTGCGTCTGGTAAGCCAAGACAATGGCGTCCACTATCCAGTGAGACAACCTTTGCTCGGTGAGAGCCTTTCCCTTCAGCTTCCCACCATAACAGACAAAGAGCTAGTCTGAGGTCCTGAAACACTGCGTTCTGTAAGCACGGAGAGCGCGTACTGGACAGAGCAGTGCCAAGGCTGGGTCTGCCTCCTCCAAAGGCAGCGCTTGCAGGTTCACCACCTGGTCCCTGAATGGAGTGGTGGGAACCTTGGGCACATATCCAGGCCGGGGTCTCAGGATCACGTGAGAATCGTCCGGCCCGAATTCTAGGCACGCTTTGTCAACCGAAAATGCCTGCAGGTCCCCTACCCTCTTGATGAAGGCCAAAGCGATCATAGACAGAAACTTAAGCTCGACTGATTGCAAAGGCTCAAAGGGAGCTCTCTGCAGGGCTGATAAGACCACTGCGAGGTCCCAAGAGGGTACGAGGGGAGTGCGAGGAGGATTTAGTCTCCTCGCCCCCCTCAGGAACCTGATGACCAGGTCGTGCTGACTTACCTTTTTTGTCTCCACGAGGTCGTGGTAGGCTGAGATAGCGGCCACATAGACCTTCAGGGTGGAAGGAGACAGCCTTCGTTCCAACCCTTCTTGGAGAAACGAGAGCACGGACCCGATCGGGCATTTCCAGGGGTCTTCTCGGCGAGAAGAGCACCAGGTGACGAAGAGGTTCCATTTCAACGCATAGGCGTGTCTGGTAGACAAGGCCCTAGCGGAAGTGATGGTAGCCACCACCTGAGGTGGTAGGGTACTCAAACCTGCCGCGTCCCGTCCAGGACCCACACGTGCAGGTTCCAGAGATTGGGACGCGGGTGCCAGAGGGTGTCGACCAGGAAGGGGCTGTCGCAAGGAGTACGAGTTCGGAGAACCAGGTCCGGCCAGGGCCAATATGGGGCGACCAAAAGGACCTGCTCCTTGTCGTCCCTGATCTTGCACAGTGTCTGTGCAAGAAGGCTCACTGGGGGAATGCATATTTGCGGAGGTCCCGCGGCCAGCTGTGCG